>JANHMN010000026.1:958473-1027216 GCA_030674055.1 Rhabdomys pumilio
TCTCTTTCTTTTTTTCTCCGAGACAGGGTTTCTCTGTGTAGCCCTGGCTGTCCTGGAACTCACTCTGTAGACCAGGCTGGCCTCAAACTCAGAAATCTGCCTGCCTCTGCCTCTCAAGTGCTGGGATTAAAGGTGTGCACCGCTACTGCACAGCTCTTTTTGATTTTTCAAGACAGGGTTTCCTCTGTGTAGCCTTGGCCTTCCTGAAACACTATGTAGACCAGGCTAGCCTTGAACTCACAGAAATAGGCTGTCATATTTTCTTTTTTAAAAAATTTATTTATTTTTATGTATATGAGTACACTGTAGCTGTCTTCAGACACACCAAAAGGATTGCATCAGATTCCATTATATATGGTTGTGAGACACCACATGGTTGCTGGGAATTGAACTCAGGACCTCCGGAAGAGCAGTCAGTGCTCTTAACTGCTGAACCATCTCTCTAGCCCAGATGTCTTATTCTCAATTGCAGGAAAATCAAATGGTGAGTTTCAGGTACTTAGAGGAACATCTCTGGAACTGGGACATGAATTATGTGGGAATATGAGAGAACTGCTTCTGCCATGCCCATCATTACACTATTATGAAGAACGTACTATATGGTGAGTCAGTTTTCTAAGTTTCCAATAAAATTATATTAAATATAACATTGTTGACATGAGTAACTCATTTTTATTTAATAGGAAATCTTACTTATATCTAAAATGCATATTTTCTGAATATGTCTAGTGTTATAGTAGAAATAAACACATATTCGGCATATATGTATATATATACCTTGGTAGTCAGCCTCAGGAGGAGGAAGTGGCTAAATAATGGAACAGACCTTGGTGGCTTGCTTTAGGAATGCAATCTAAGGGTTTTTAGCAAGGCAGAGGGAATGGGAAAGAAAGGCAAGGCCTGCCAGAGCCACGTGCTTGAGTGAGCTAGTGTCCCTTCAGTACCAATGACCTTTATCTCAGAACAAAGTAATGTGATCATATTAATCTAAAGACACAACTCTTTCTTTCTATAAAATATAAATAATACTCAGAGGCATAAATAGCTGCATCTCTGAAAATCTGTGATTTTTCTAAGAAGCATAATTTTTATGCATTTGAAAAAATGGTGGACTAATTAGCTTTTTGTTTTGTTTTTTCCAAGACAGGGTTTCTCTGTGTAGCTCTGGCTGTCCTGGAACTCACTCTGTAGACCAGGTTGGCCTTGAACTCAGAAATCCACCTGCCTCTGCCTCCCCAGTGCTGGGATTAAAGGCGTGCGCCCCCACTGCCCGGCTACTAATTAGCTTTTTAATTGTGCCCAAATAACAGTATACTTTCTATTCTTGGAATGTGTTTTCATAGAACTAAGACAAAAACAATTTTCAGCTTATATATAGTTCTTAAAGTACAAGGAAACAAAAGACAGAAAAATAAATACTACCAATGTAAAAGCATAAATTCATAAAGCTCCATTTTTCATGTACCAAAGTATTAACAGAAACTGAAACTACCTTGTATGTGTCAACGTAACGATCTTCTTTCTCTTTATACTGCACAGCTATAGGCTTAGATAGGTTTCTACAAAGGAAGAAATGATAGAAAATATGAAGTAATTTGATAACATTAGCAATAAGCTACTCATATTTTCACCATGGAAATGTGCAGACCTTAACTCACACAAGAATGTTACTTTGCAACCAGTAGTCACCATTCAAAAGCATGACTCTGTAAACTGTTAAGGAAACACACATTAGGATCTGTACCTGTATGGTGAATTACTGACTCTTCTGGGTGATGCTGTTATGGAGGTGTGCACACAGACGAACATGTTAGTAATGGAATTCCCACTATTCATACCCCATGATGTTTTTAGAGGCCAAAGAATGCAAGGAACATGTCTTCACTTTAAAAACCTATCAGCATTACTGTATGGTGCATAAAGGGGCAGGATAAATAGTTTTGATGTGAGGGACCAGCTGCTCTGGCTAAAAGACACAATAAAAAGACTATATTGTCAACACCTGGCACTGTACCTGAACCTACAGCAAAATCTGCTCAAGGCTTAGTAAATCTAACCCATCCACCCAGCTGGCTTATTCAGATGTATTTTTTTTCTTTAGACAAGGCTTTACTATGTAGCCCAAGCTATCACTAAACTCACTTTGCAGTTCAGGCTGGCAACAGTCCTCCTTGTCTTAGTCTCCCCTGTGCTGGGATTACAAGAATGTGCTCCCATACCCTCATGACATAGCTTTTTTTTGTTTTATAAATTGCTATTTCTTAGGGTTGTGGAATTCAGTAACATTAAATGAAAATTCCAGAGACTTCATCAAAGAATGAAAGGTTTTATGGAATAGATGTCAATTTTTACACTCAAATTATGAATATATTATCTTTAAGACCCTGGCATATTTTTCACCCCTTTAGAATGTTATAATAAATCTTCTTAGATAAAATTATATTTTTATGGCTGGCTATTAAGAATTACAGTTGTTGCCAGGTGTGGTGACACATGCCTTCAATCCTAGCATTTGGGAGGTAGAAGCAGATGGATCTCTGTGAGTTCAAGGCCAGCCTGATCTACATAGCAAGTTCTACACTATCCAGAGTTACATAGGGAGTCCCTGCCTCAAATAGACTAACAGACTACCAAATAAAGAAATTACAGTTTAGTGAACAAAATAAACCAACTTACAGGTAAAATATTTTATAATATATTTGTCCAGCTATTTTTCTGCTTATTAATGGGTACCTATATATATATATTTTAAAACAGAATGTTTTTCCACGCTTACAAATATATTTCTACCATACATTCTTATGCATTTACTTATTTTTGTACATGTACATGTGGATATGCATGCTATGGGAGTTGGTTCTCTGCACCATGTGGGTTCCAAGGATCAAACTCAGATCCTTAGTCTGACATGCTGAGTCATCTCACCAGCCCTACGATACTGCTTTAGTAGTTGCAGCATACAACAACGTATTAAAATTTAACACTGGGCCGTCAGGCTGTTTGTAAATTTTAGATACTTTGAAAATTTCCAGGAGCACCACATTCCTGTTAAACCTTTGCATGAGGTGACAGATACCAAAGCAAGCAGAGAGATAAGCAAGTGTAGGCCCAGCCCTCATAAAACGATGCTGGTTAAGCTGGAACCTTTATGTTGAACATATGTTCTTTAGCATTCCCAAGAATAATTCCTGGAAGCTAACTTGCTAAAACCAAGTATGCACATTTAACAGGTTTTTATGAATATATACCGTCAAAGTGCTTTCACATATATTTATGCCAGCAATGTGTAAAATGTTGAAATATCCAAGAACAGCGTATGTAATATCTAAACGACAGACAACGTACCATTGTGAATTAACCTGAACCTGATTTCTTGAGAAAGGGCCAAATCAGGCTTATTTGGAGGAAGTTATAATTAAAATATTTAAAAACTTCCCAAGTGGAATATTTGAAGTCAATTTTTCTTTAAGTAAGAGAATTCTTTTTAGCTAAATAAAATATTTGCCAATGAACGTGGACTATCTGGTTTCTTTAAAATAACAGTTTGTTCAGGAAAGGCAGAAAAAAAGCTAAATCCCTTTTCTTTAATTCTCAAACTTCAAATTAAGAGATTACCCCAATAGTACCTGTAAGGTAAAGTATTGGCTCAGGAGTCCCAAGACCAAGTTCTCAGCACAAAGGAGATTTATTTGTCCCAGAGAGATAGAGGGCACTGAATAAGAGACAAAGATAGAGGACAAGGGAGAAAGGGAGCTGTAAAGGGAGAGGGAGATAGTGGTGGTGGGGAGGGGGCACAAAGGACAAACTTCTGGATAGAAATAGACAGCTGTAGCCCATAGGAAAATGGTGGTTTATAAAGGTAAAAGGGGAAACCCCATGTTAGAGTGAGGTGTTAAATTTGCATTGGGCATGTTAATTAGGTGAGCCAAAGGGGGCTTTTGATTGCTGGGCTTCAATACTTTGATAGCTGGATTTTGGTAGTCAGCCTCAAGAGAAGGAAGTGGCCAAATAATGGAACAGACCTTGGTGACTTGCTTTAGGAATGTAATTTAAGGGTTTTTCCACAAGGTAGAGGGAATGGGAAAGAAGGGCAAGGCCTGACAGAGCCGCATGCTTGAGTGAGCTAGTGTCCCTTCAGTATCAGTGACCTTTATCTCATGCCTCCTGTGGTGGTTTGAATATGCTTTGTACAAAGAGTGCCACTATTAGGAGGTGTGTCCTTGTTGGAGCAGATGTAGCCATGTTGGAGGAAGTGTGTCACTGTGGGGCTGGCTTGAGATCCTACTCCTAGCTGCCTGGAAATTAGTCTTTTCCTGTCTGCCTTTGGAACAAGATGTAGAACTCTCAACTCCTCCTGCACCATGCCTGCCTGGATGCTGTCATGCGTCCCACCAAGATTATAGTGAACTGAAACTCTGAAGCTGCAATACAGCCCCAGTTAAATGGTATCCTTTATAAGAGTTGCTTTGGTCATGGTGTCTCTTCACAGCAATGGAAATCCTAAGACACCACCCACAATGAGTGCTTATGTGTGTAGACAAGCATGTGTTTCAAATATTTTTTTTAAGTATAGAATGAACATTCTTAAACTAGAGAACTGAAATCCAAAATGATCCCAAACTCAAAGCTTCTTATATACCATGCATCAAAACCAGTCAGATTTTAGAGAAATTTAAATTTCATGTTTTAGATTTGGGATACTAAACTGGTAGTCTGCAAATATTCTAAGAGTCAGAAACCCAAAACAACAACAACAACGTTTATGATCCTAACATTTTGGAAAAGGGACATGCAGACTATAAGATTATTAAATAATGTATTTTTTTTTTTTAATTTCAAAGGGTTTCTGTTAGTTGTTCTTGCTGCTGTTATTCTCTTGGATCCTCGGATTGTCCTATCTTTGGTAATGAGAGTCTACTATTACTATGTTGTATCCTTGATCTCTGATATAAGATATCCTAGGTTCAGGGTCTATGTTTGCTTCTCATAAATTTAAAAGAAATGAAAACATAACATGCTGGCTAGTCTTATGTCAACTTGACACAAGCCACAGTTATTCGAAAGGAGAGAGCCTCAACTCTTAATTAGTGATTGATAGGGAGGTACCAGCCTACTGTGGGGGTGCCATCCCTGGGCTAGTCGTTTGGATTCTATAAGAAAGCAGGCTGAGCAAGTCATCTTGAGCAAGTCAGTAAACAGCACCCCTCTATAGCCTCTGCTCCTGCCTCTAGGCTCCTGCTCTGTCTGAGTTCTTGTCCTGACATCCTTTGATGATGAACAGCAATGTGGAAGTGTAGGCCAAATAAATCCTTTCTTCCCCAACTTCTTGGTCATGTGTTTCATTGCAGCAAGAGCACGTCCTAACTAAGACAGACAGAAAATCATCTTTATATAACTTCTGCTGAAATAATTGATTCAAGCAATAAAGTCATTGCTTAAATGATTAGATAAACGTTCAGTGTGAATCTGCACCTATGAGTCATCACAAGCATTCTCGGAGACGAGCATCACAGCTCCCTTATGATAGGAAGTGACAGAAAGCTCACATGGCCATCTACAGTGGAGTTCTCACAAAATGAAGGGTAAATTGAATAGAAGAAAGCCTTCTGAGCTGATCCTTGCTCTCTGGCAAACAAGGATGACTGAAATAAATGTTATCATGCTGCAAAAAAATATATAACTATACATATAAAACTTAAAGGCCTTTCTAGATATATTTTTCATATATCAGCAATCAAATGCAACAGCAGACCTGATTCAAAATAGCCAATTACAAAAGGCAATGTCAAGATAAGCTGGAAACAGTGAGTATATTAGATATCATTGGGACTGTTAATTTTCTTAAATTTGTATACCAGCACTGTATTGATGTAAGGAAATATCCTATTGTTAAAAGAAATGTATACTGCAGAACTCAGAGGTGACATAACTAGATGTCTCAAATAAAAAGAAAGAATATGATGCAAATCTGGTAAGTATTCATAATTCATAATTTTTGAATTGGGGAAAATGAATTATAAAGGCTTCAATTATCATTAAATTTTTGTGCCTTTTTGAAGATTTTCAAAGTAAAAACTTCAATAGTATAAGTTCAGTATGCATATGAACCCAAAATGTGATGCTTTTACTTGCCTATAGATAGATGGATCATTGAGGTCAAGAGTCTCGCTAACATAGTCAGAGAGGATGAATGGGAACACCGGGTACTGCATGAGATCATTGAAGGATCGGCCCGCATGCTTGTTTAAATGAGTCAAATATTCAAAATTGGTGATTTGTCCAGTATACCACAGGTTTGTCAGAGCAGTGATGTTGCCATACTCCAGAAGATTTGGGAGGTTATTTGTGAGAATACTCTGGTACACATCATCACGAACCTAAAAGGAAGGGAGAAAAAAAGACCAGATTATTTTTAGGTTTATTGGTACTTCCCTAGAAAAGCAGAGCATTGTAGACATGCTATTAATCTAAAACCCTCCAAGAAATCAACATTAAATGATAGAGAATCAAACTCTGACTGTGGTTTATTGCTAGATAAATCTGCTTGTAAAGTTATCTGGCAGAAAGTTCTCCATTATCTGCTCATCATTTCCAAGGAAAAGTTATGCACAGAAATCACACAGACATAGATATTTAAAAAATTGAATGAATGTGCAGCACAATGTACTGACAGTCTGACTGGATCAGAAAAGATCTAGTCCATGTGTTCCTGCTACACCCCTTATGTGGTTATTACATCTGTGTATGAAGGTGACGGTGTTTATCTCATAAGAATCAAATACAATATCTTATGTAAAGAGGATACAAACCCACTACTGACCGAAAACAGAGGATCAACTTCACCAACCCTGTGCTTCTTGGGATTGAACCCAAGGCCTTGTTTGCTCTAGGCAAACATTCTACCACAGAGCCATATCCTAGCTCCATAGATCCTTTTTAAAGGTTGATAAAAGTTCTGTCACAGAAAAGGGGGTATTCTGAGTCTTCCAAAACAAATTAAATGGGTTTGGAAGATCCAACTAGAAGTCACTATTACAAGTGTAGGAAGAGGAGCCACTGATGTGACAGAGAGAGGTAAGACTGAATGAAAATGACAAGAAAGAGAAACATGGGAACAGACAGAAACAGTGCCGAAAAATCCCAAAATGTCATCTAAATTCAAAGGCTGCCAAACACTAAAGTAGATGGCTAGGAGTTTGTGAGAGTGTATCCTGACTCCGGAAGGAAGAGAGCTTTCATCATCCAGCACATCATCCAGCACACCAATCACACCCATGTGCCAGCAGTGTTCCAGGCGCAGGCAATCGAACACTGAGCAAAGGCAGGTCTAGACAGTCTGCAGGGAGAGCACAACACTGGGCACTACAGAGCCTCATGGAGAAAGCACAGCAAAGGTAGCAGGGGTGCTGGGCACCACTGGGTTGGTTACAGAGGGGCTGCTTGTGGAGGTTTGAATGGGAATGGCACTCAAAAGCTCATATGTTTAGGTATTTGGTCACCAGGGAGTGGAGCAGGATGTACTTCTCAGCTACTGCTTTAAGTGCCGTGCATGTTGCCATGTTTCCTGCCATTGTTAATGGATTAAACCTCTGAAACGAAGCAAGCTCTAATTAAATGCTTTCTTTCATAAGAGTTGCCTTAGTCACAGTGTCTCTTTCACAGCAATAGAAAAGTAACTAAGACACTCATATTTTATATAGTTAGGGTCAAGAGGGAAGGGATGCTGTTTGGTCCAGTAAGGGAGTTTCTGATGAGGAAGCACTTGATCAAGGAGCCTGAGAGTGAGTCACTGGGAATTCTACGGAGAAAAGCAGTCTAGGCAGCAGGTAAGTGCAAAGGCCCTGCAGCATTAGTGTGTCTGATGTATTCAGGAAGAAAACTACCATGGATGGAGTATGAGTACTGGAGAGAACAGCAGATAAAGTCAGGAAGCAATATATTATTGACTACCTGGGGTTTTATTAGCCTCTTGTAAGAGTTTCAGTGGCATGACAAGCAACAAGAGAGTTTTGACTAGAGTAACAAAACAGACTGAAGGGGTGGGGTGTGGATACAGATGGACAGTTAGGAGGCTCCTATAAATGCTTTTGGTGAGAAATGATGGTGGCTCAGTAGCAGTTCAGTCAGCTCAAGAGCATGTGTAGATGGAGAGACATGCAGGGTGAGAGTTTACTAGAATACTCAAGGTTTTGGGCTTGGACAACAGAGAGATGAGATTTCATTTATGAAAAAGGGAAGGATATTTTCAGGGTGGAGATAGCTCAGGGTGGAGATACCAAATCAGAGTTAAATAAATGGCTGTGGTGTACAGGGGAGAGGCCTGGGAACTGATTGAAAGTTGTAGGATGCAGGCTGCTCTGAAAGCCTGAGATGGATGAAAAGAGGTCTGAATAATGAGCCTGAGCTCCTCAAGAAGTATCTGCAAACATGCTGAGTGGGAAAGCTGGCAACAGAAAACATGGAAACCCAGGAGCCCAGTCAGGAAGGTGTCAAGAGTGTAAAGGAAAAGGCTGGTCAGCATGTCTGTCAAATGCTTCTGTGGGACAGGTAAGATGAGGAGCACTGAGTTAGCAACAGAGGCTCTGGCAATTTGTCCAGGATAAAGACGAGTAAGTAGGAGTGGAGCATTTGTGGAAAGAACCTAAGGGGTCAAAGGTAGGAGAAGGGACTACAGGGACAAGCTGGTGGTAGCCAGCTCCTGGATCTTCTCCCAGAGCTCCCCACCCCCTATCTCCAAAGAGCCGTGGGGAAGTGATGGCACATCACGGATGGACCGTACCCTGAACAAGTACTAACTACTGCTTACTTTGGGTACTTCAAATTTAACATTTTAGAGGTCAGAGAAAATTTTTATTATTTAAGATTAAGGGCTTCATTAATTAAGACTAATGTATAAGGTATATTTTATATAATCTTAGAGTACCAATTTAAGAAAATTAACCTTCATTTAATTAAACTTCATTTAACTAATAGCATTGTTGGTCACAATATTATTTCAACAATTATATATCTAACAATGGTGGATTTACCTTGGTATTGTCAAATGCCAATAGGAGAGTTCTGCCATTTGTTAAAAAGATTTCTACAGCATTATCTCTCAGTTGCCACCAACGCCTATGAACTTCTTTAATTTCCTCATATGTCCATGAAAATGATGCCGGTTCTAACTCCCCTTGAAGGCTCTAAGACAAAGGAAATAGACAAAAGTATTTCCATTACCTAAAAATATTATTTTGGCTTTCAATCCCAAACCATGTCAAAACAAAACACACAATCTTTCTTCCACGCCAAAGAATAAGACCATCTGGAAACCCTCCTACTATATGACACTGCATATGTCAGAGAGGATTCAGGAATAAAAAAAGGACTCTTTCTAGATCTGTTTTGGTTTATAGAACACTGAAAGCTTCATTCTATGTAATATGAGAATTCAGTCTTATCTTCATTTTTACAACAAATACTAGCATATCCAGAAGAATCGGTTATCATTACCCAGGTACATAGATATTAAAATGGCTGAGTTATTCAATTATACAAAAATTACCTTTCCTTTTGATAATAAAAGTACCTGGTTGTGAGTTGAAAGTGTCAGGGAGCATTTATTTGTTGCTGTTGAGGACAGTGACGAGGAAGAATGACACGAAATGATAGGAGTGTGTTAGAATTTGAATCATAACTGTAATTGCTGAGACCCAGGCCAAATAGAAGAGGCAATGGCACTTTTCCCGTAAGCCTTTTAAAAAGCATTTTGATTCATACTAGTCTACACACAGTGTGATAATGGGTGAGTTTTGTTACTATATTGGATTTATGCACTTTTATAATTTTCTAGGTTTAAGTAAATATAAACTTAAGTTACCACTCACCGAACTTTCAACTGTATCAGAAGCATTGTCTTCCACAAAATACATTCCACATTTACCTGCAGGAAGTAAGTGGACAGAAAGGTTTGAAATGTGTGCACATTACTGAATGTGGTGAGAGGCAGGAATGTCTGAAGACTTCTGGCTTGAGTTTGAATACCAACAACTAGAAACAGTTCTGCACACTCAATAAATACTTTAAATAGTACCCACAAGATCTCAGTTGCTTAATCTTTCTGTGTCTTAGTTTTATTACTGAAATGCGGGTGTGTGAGAGCTGAATTTCCAAAATTATTGTAAAAATAAAATTAGGATATTTAATAAACATGTATCAATACTGCCCAGCTACTGGCTCACTCTCAGTATACGGATCATCTCCTTAGGTTTGTGTCCAAGTCTACTAACCAGACATCAGCAGGTCATCAGGCTGACGGCTGCAATGTTGAACACCTATGACCAAATTACCTTTGCTTTACT
This sequence comes from Rhabdomys pumilio, assembly GCA_030674055.1. NCBI lineage: Eukaryota > Metazoa > Chordata > Mammalia > Rodentia > Muridae > Rhabdomys > Rhabdomys pumilio. Next base: position 968,814 of record JANHMN010000026.1, read on the forward strand.
TTACTAATAGCTTCTTAAAGCAAGAGTGGTGACGCTGGCAAGTTACAGATGCCAAGGGAAGACATAAAACTGTACTTTAAGTAAAAAGGTGACAGTACAATAAAATATTATAAGAGACGTCATATTCACAGAGCTTTTATGGTAGTAGTATTATTGCATTAGTTATTTTTGTTAACCTCTTTCTGTGGGTAATTTGTAATTTAATTTTATCGTGGTATGTACATATGGAAAAATGGTACTATCTATGCATTCAAGCATCCACCTGGGTCCTGTGGGAAGTGTCAAAGCAAAGCCACCTAAGTGATATTTAAATAATTTTACCTCTTATGAAAATTGCTTAAGATTATTTAAGAATAGAATAGGGAAGGGTGAATACGAGTGAATCCTTTCGAAACCAACTTACCTAACAACAGTTCCCCAGCTGTCTCTCTAGATGGTGCAACACTGATACATCTTCGATTCACTCTGTCAAACATGTTTAAAATTGTTATGACTGAAGTTTTACTTTTATTTTAGATTTCAAGATTTTTCATAATCTAGTAAAATATGAATACAAAGCTGACTAGAGTGTCAGTAGCATAATCTGGCAAGTCAAAACCCAGACGATGCTCCTGTGCTATTTATGTAACACACATCAGAGGGGAAATGATGGGAACCATTAGGACAAGCTAAGGACTCCTGCAGTTTGCATGCAGAATACATGGATTTGGCTACCTAAGAACGGCTTCATAATACAACTAGACACTGTGTTAGGTCATTAATACTTCAGTATATGAAAGAATCCTAGTGTTGGTTCTTGTCTTTGTTTTTTTGTTTGTTTGTTTTTAATAGGAACGCTGGCATCAGAAAATTTCTGTTCTCAAGTCACTTGTCTTTTTAGGCTCTAAGGTTTCTAACTATAAAATGGATACAGTAGGAGGATGGAGAGATGGCTCAGTGGTTAAGAGCAGTGGCTGCTCTTCCAAAGGTCTTGTGTTCAATTCCCAGGAACCATAGCTCACAACCATCTATAATGGGATCTGATACCCTCTTCTGGCATACAGAGCACTCATACAAAAAATATAAATATATAAAATTAAAATTAAAAAATGTATACAATAATCACAACCACAAGAATATGGCAACAATGTTAACAAGTAATACATACTGACACATTTAAATTCAATAATACTATAAAAGCCTGTATATGATAATTTCCCTTAGTTACAAAGTGAGGAAACTAAAGCAGAGAGGCTGAATAACGCACCCAGGACCAGGCAGGTAGACAGGGAGGAGGTTTATTTACATCACTACATTCCACTCCTGTGGACAGCACCAGCAGCAACTCTATCTACTTTACAAAGACTAAAAAGTGAACTATAAAATACACATCCGCTAGGAAGGGGCAGAGCTGATGGCTGAGACCCATTAAACCCCAATGTTACAAATGCATTTGGTCTTTCTCATTCAACTTTGTCCTGTCTCAAGCCTCTTTTAAGACTTCCCTCACACCACAGCATGATCAACGATGTCTGAAGCCTACAATGAGCTAAATTTGTGCATTCATCCAAGAGTGAAGGAAGGCATGGACTCAGATCTACCTGATAGATTCACTTGCAGCTTTGTCTTTGACAGTAGAGGAGAAGGAAGAATGAGTTTTATCTTCAAAAAGGTAAGACAATGGTGGCTTGACCACACCTGTTGAGAGAAAAAAGCACACAGCGTTTATTTATCTGACAACCCATTAACTGTCACACTCAAAGGCCAAGGCCAAAGTTACTATTACCTTCCGACTTTTGTCTGTCCCTTAGTAGATACTTATTTGGAATAGTTAAATAGCATCTCTGCAAACGTCTCCTCTCTCGGTTCGGCCCTTCTGTTGGATCCAACTGCCATGAGGTTGGATAGTAGATTGGGTCATACCAGACTGCTCTGCAGGTTGAAATAAAACATCTTAGTAGTGGTCATCGAAGGATTTACAACCTTAAAAATCATAGAGACTGAGAAAATAATACAATGGACTTATTTAATTACAAAACAGCAGTTTGCACATCAGAGAAAACATATACGTAGGATAAAGACTGACAAAGAAACCAAGTGTTTGCCCCTGACTACAGTTCCCAAGTTCCTTTCTGGAGCAAGTGCAGCTTCCAGTTTCCTGTATCTACTAGATTTTATTTTCTTTTTCAAAATTTAAAGAAAAAATTTGTGGTTATAATTACATCATTTTCCCCTTCTCCTTCTTCCTTCTAACCCCTCCCAACGCCCTCCTTTGCTCTTTTAAATTCAAAATCTTTTTTAACTATTGTTAAGCACACAAACACATACATGCATGTGCAATTCTCATTCTCTCCCTCCCTCCCTCTTTCCTTCCCTCCCTCCTAAATATATAAATGAAACTTGCTCAGTCTGTATAATGGTACTTGTATCAATATTTTCAGGAATGACCACTTGGTACTGATAGCCAATTGCTGTGCTCTTCCCTAGGGAAAGCTATGTCTCCCACCTCCAGTAGTCTTTAGTTGTCTACAGTTCTTTGTCTAACATTGAGGCCTCATGAGATTTACTCCTTTCATGTTAAATTTACTGAAAAGTTTAAAAGTTAAGTTCCAACTATCACAAACTTTAGCAACAAAACACAACAAAGTATACTTAACATGATTATTAGCTGATGAAAAAATTTCCAAATTTATGTTTTATAGTTCCAATTTTGTCTACTGAACAAAATTAGATACTTTTTCTATATATGTCACATCTTAAAATTTTAGATCGGAAATGAAAGAAAACAGTAAAATTATATATTTTTTGAGAAACCAAATAAAAAAAATCACCCTTAATTCTATTACCCAGAACATTACTTTCTGTCATCATAACGCATCTAACCATGCTACATTACTCTTTGTTGTTTATTTTCTGACTTCTGTATTTTTAACCTTTTCCTTAGAAAATACTCATTAAGGTATCTCCAGAGCAATAAATATTTGTAGAGCTCCTGACATGCAACATCCCATGTATACTACCACCAAAGTTCTGAACAATAACAGCTAATGTGTCCAGATAGTATTTTGCTATAGATACTGGCACAAGAAAATAAATCTAAAAAAAAATAAAGTATAGTAAATGATTTTAAAAATCAAATTTGCAACTAGGCTTGGAGGCACATGCCTGTAATCAAAGTAATTGGCATACGGAGGCAGGAAGATTAAGAATTCAAAGTCCCTCTCAGCTATAAAGCAAGTTCCAGGCTACATGAAACTACCTGAAAGAACCAAAAAACAAACCAAAAGAAGTCAGATTACCGTCTGTCAATACTAAGTACTTTTCAATGTGTTTATTAAATCTAATGTACATCAAAAGGGTACTATTGTTTTTTGCTTTTTTGAACTTCAGGGCTAGTATGATTACACTTTTGTATCTCTATCTGTTAAGTTTTCAAAATAATAAAAATGTTAATTATTTTTACATACTTTCTGAAAATAAATTTCCTTACCTTTGTCATTAAATATAATAAACATTGGTTAAAATTCAAATTCAAAAACCACTGAATTCTTTCTTTTTTTCTATTGTATTTAAGCTAGGAATGGTGTCAACTCTTTAGAGTTGACACCCTAATTATTTCATCCACTTAATTTTGCAGGGTATATACTAGGGACTGACCTCAGGGTTTAGCACACGCTAGACAGCAGGGTCGATACTGGGGACTGACCTCAGGGTTTAGCACATGCTGGACAGCGGGATGGATACTGGGAACTGACCTCAGGGTTAACACATGCTGGACAAGTGCTGTTTTATAAACTTTCTAAGTGTAGTTCTTTTTGTCTGTAATTCCACTAGTATATAATGGTTAGTGTATCTTAGAACTCAAAGTAAGGCTGAAAAGTTCTCTTCTCTTCTCTTCTCTTCTCTTCTCTTCTCTTCTCTTCTCTTCTCTTCTCTTCTTTTCTCTCTCTCTCTCCTTCTTTTCTTCCTCTTCTTTTCTCCTCTTCTTCCTCTTCTTCTCCCCCTCCTCCTCTCCCTCCTCCTCTTTTTTCTTCTTCTCACTATGTAGCTCTGGCTCTCCTGGAAGTCACTATGTAGACCAGCTGGCTTTGACTCACAGAGATCCATCTGCCTCTGCCAACCAAGTGCTAGGATCAAAGGCATGTGCCACCACACCTAATTGTAATTAGTTATCTCAATTAAATATAAAGAATGATACTTTTCTGTCACTTATAATTCATCTTTTAGAAAAGATTTCTTTTTACATGTATGAACATTTCTCCTGTGTGAATGTGGACTGTATGTGTGCCTAGTGCCTGAGGAGGGGAGGCTACCAGACAGTGTTGGATCCCCTGGGACTGGAGCTACACATCAGCTGTGAACTGCTATTCCGGTACTAAGGAACTGAAACCTAACCACCGAGCCACCTCTCTAGTCCCCTCATAATTTACCTTTAAATCATGCTAATAAAGTCTAAGACAGAAAAAGACCTATTTCTCAAACACACTCTTTTGACAATTTTTCAATCCTTTTGAAAAAAACTTATTTTAAAATTGAAATGAATTTTACTATCTGAAAGAGTTAATACCTCTATGTTTTCTTTCAAGAACTAAAAAAACAAAACAAAATGAAAAATAATCCTCATGTGGTTACTCTTAAAGAATGGAAAAAAAAGTCTAGGGTTTTATGGGTGCCTTTCTGCAAGTTTGCTGTGGCTGTGCAGGCTTGAATGATTCTCCAAGTCCTGCTCTGAGCTCTGCTCTTGGGTGCTGTGAGGGGACCTCAGGGAAGCTCTGAAATCAGGACATGGCTACAACTGGGAAGACCATCATATTGAAGAACACTGTCAAAGTTCTAGAAGACATTGAAGGTATCTCCAAACATGCAAAACAACCCATGATGCGGGGGAACACCATGAACACAAACAGGAATATATAATGTAAGGCCATGTTCCAGCTCCAGCAAGCAGCAGAACTCAGCAGCTTTGTCCATGTGGCTCTGGCTTTAGAGGCCAGAATAGAAGGGACTACTGAAACAATTGATGCTGCTTAGCTGTAGGTAAGAAATTAGAGGTGATGAAGAAGAAACCAGCATCACTGGAGTGAAATCTTCTGGTAAGTATTTTCTGAGAGGACAAAGAAGCTGTGTTCCAGAGATGGCCAAGGTTGTATCTTATGGTACAACTGGACTTGGTCACGTGTAAGAATCACCCAGGTGGGGCTGTTTTAAAGGCATGAATGTGTCATGAAGAGTAGCTTGGCACCATGAAGAAAGCATTTGAGAGGAAAGCAGTGAAGCCTAGTTAGAGCAGAAGAACCCAGCATATTAAAGCTGTCAGTACCATGGATAATAAGCAGAAAGAACAGCAGCAGCAGTAGAGTGGACTCAACTAGAAGCTGGAGTTATAGAGGGAAGTGCTGGAAAAGTAACCCAATCTGTTTTGAGGAGCGCAGATGACCATGTGTGGAACCCAGACATTGAAACAAGACACTGTAATATTGAGCTTGTAAAATTGGAGACCCCAAGGTTTTGAGAAGCCAGGGCTGTGGTATACCTGCCCAGGTAAGCTGCTTCCAGGGAATAAAATCAGTCAAAGTGAAAGAATTGTGCTGCAGTGAACAAAGCAGAAAGGATTTGGAGATCTGAGGACTGCTTTGACATGAGAAATGGAGATGCAGAGTTTGGAGATTGCCCAGCTGGCTTTGGTCTTGTTTAAGTTCAGTATTTCCTCACAGTGACCTTTAGGAATGGTGAAGTATGTCCTGTGAATCTGGGGGTATATGATGTGCTTTTTGTTTTTTAAAATAAAGGGGATTACTGTTACAAGATAGGATTAATCTCAGAAGAGTCTGAACTTTGAACTCAACATTTTTGAGACTGCTATAGATGATGGGGACTTTTGAAGTTAGACCTCATGCATTATATATTATAGCATTATGCTATGCTTAAGTATGGTCTCCATACACTCATGTGTTTGAACAATCATATGGGGCCAGCCAGAGGAATGTGATAGTTTGAATATGCTTGGCTCAGGGAGTGGCACTATTAGGAGGTGCGGCCTTGTTGGAGGAGGTGCATCACTGTGGGGGTGGGCTTTGAAGTTCCTCCCATTACTGAAGAGACCCCCTCCTACTAGCTCCATGGAAGACAGTCTCTTCCTGGCCGCCTTTGGATCAACAAGCAGAACTCTCAGTTTCTTCTCCAATACCATGCCTGCCATGCTTCCTGCTATAATGAAAACTGACTAAGCCTCTGAAACTGTAAGCCAGCCCCCAATTAAATGGTTGGTTTTGTAGGGAAAAAAAAAAAAAAAAGAAAAAAGTCTAGATAAAATTTCATTAAATAATTTTGTAAATGTGAATTCTAGAATGAAAACACTATTTAACATCACATATAAAAGCTGTGCTTAGCCATGTGTTCCTAGTACATACCTGTCATGTGTCAGCTGCTGGATGAGTTCCTGCCAGTGTCTGCTGGCACTCAGGTCGACTTTATACATCCCTCTGATGTGCTGAATTACCTTTTTTCTTTCAATTCCTTGGGAGAGAGATACAGCCTGGGTGATATCTGCAGCTATTTTAGATATGTCCTTGGATTTTAAATCGAGCCTCTGGAAGAGACTAAACAAACAAGATTGTTCCAAAGTTAAGTATGCATTAAACATTAAATTATATTTTAATATTACATCTGAGGCTGGGATACAGCTCAGTGGTACAGCATTTGACTAGCATGCTGGAGAACTTGAGTTTCATCTCCAGCATACTACGATGTACATATATCCCCACACAGATTCAAACACACACATAGATACAAACACATATGTATACATACAAACAAAGTAACCCCACAAGTTTCTAAAATCAAACCTAAAGGAAAAAAAGAAGAGGCTAAATGTCCAAAAGTGAATGACTCGGACGGAGAGGGGGACAGGACTCTGGAATGCGGCAACGCACCTCTGTTGGTTGTTGTTCACCGTTTTCTGCCAGGCACCTTTACTCACACTTTCTTCACTTTCATATTTCTTTTGCTCCTAAAAGATTGAAACAGTAACATATAAAACTTACTCTGTTTTCTTTTCTTTTCTTTTTTGAGACAGGATTTCATGTATCTGGGGATGGCACTCAACTCCCTATAAAAGCAAGGGTGGCCATAAACTCCTGATCCTCCTGTTTCACCTTCCGTAGTACTGAGATCACAGGTGTACATCACCATACCCAGGGCCTTTAGGTAAGCACTCTATAAGCTGATCTATACTCCGAGCTCCTAAACTTGTTATTTCTCATATAATAGTGGCACTGAGTCTAACAAAGTAATTTTGAAACTACATAAAGGAAAAATTACTACTTTAAAGAGACTAGACTATTGAAATAAATAAGCCACTTAAACAAAATTATAATTTTCTTTTTTTTTTCTTTTTTCTTTTTCTTTTTTTTTTTTTTTGTTGTTGTTGTTTTTCGAAACAGGGTTTCTCTGTGTAGCCCTGGCTGTCCTGGAACTCTGTAGACCAGGCTGACCTCAAACTCAGAAATCCTCCTGCCTCTGCCTCCCAAGTGTTGGGATTAAAGGCATGCGCCACCACTGCCCAGCAATTTTTCTCTTTTTTTGGGGTACAGTTTGATCCATTAAAATTATAGCAAAATAATTAACTAGGTTCCTCAGCCTCCTGAGGTCACATTGCTACTTGCTAATTTCACTCGCTTGTTAAAGAATCCTTAAGTCCAGGTATGTTTCAACTTGTTGCTACAAAAAAATCTTTCCTTCATGGGGATAGAGGTCTTGTTGCTCTTGCCAAGGACTGGGGTTCATTTCCCAGCACCCCCACGATGACTCACAACCACCTTTAACTCCAATTCTCTTCAAATCTCCACACATGTGATACACAGACTTATATGCAAGCAAAATATCCACATACATAAGATAAATAAATTATAAAAACAATCCTTCCTTCACTAAAGGCTCTAGATAATGGATGACAAGAACCAAAGAGAATAGAAAGTTCTCTAAAATAAGTCTATTTTTTCCTTTCCTGATCAAAAACTCTATGTAGCAAAAATAAAAGAATCATTGCAAGCTATTATCAACAGTACCTAACAATGAGAAAAATCTTTCAGTCGCTGTGTTAAGTGTACTCAACAGGATTCCCTAAAAAACAATTCTGATTGGTAGACTCACCTCTTTGATAATCTTAATGAGCTCTGGCTTGGTAGGGGCACTGGGAGGGATGCACTTGTGGCCACATAACTTTAGAGCATTCATAAGCAGTTCTGCTGTGTCCATTTCTTCTTCATTTAACTCATCCTGATGATTATGCATCAACTCTGACAAATACAAAACCAACTTGGCTCCATGCTTTAAAAATAAGTAATAAGGTTTTAGTTACAAAGAATTTTATTTCTTCCATTTAAATTATTTGATAATAAATTTAATTATATTTGTATTTTGATTTTAAGATATTTAATGATGATTTAAATATACTTCTAAAGTAAGTTGGTTGGGTCAGATTTAATACAACTGTAAAAGACATGATAGAGTAGATGAAGAAATTTAATAATGTAGTAGGTATTTGATATTACAGAATTATTCCTAATTTTATTAAATGATAGAAAAAAGTACTTTTAAAAGTAATATAGAAAATGTCATGATTTCTACAAGCTACTTTTAAATAAATTCAAAAAAAGAAATGACACCAATGTGAGAAAGATACTGTAAAATATTAAATCCATATCTAATATGAGGATTATGTGGTAGTTACCATATTAATCTAATTCTCTATGTGTATTAGAAACCATTCATAAAAGGCTGAAATGAAGCAATCTAGTTACTCAGCTTCTAGGGAGAACGAGTTAAGGTAAAACAGAAAATAAACTGGGGATAAAGGAAAAGACAAAACCACCAAGACAGAAGAGAAACCTATCTTTTAACCTTAAAGTAAAAGTATATCTCCATCCCCTTTTCTCTGAGTTTCACTCAGTAGAAGATGGTGAGATTTCAGCAACAAAAGATTGTCTCTAGCTTGTCAACTCTGAGGCCCTCAGTTCCCTATGAGTGTCAGTATGGGTCAGTCTATGTATGAGCAGACCTAAATTAGAGATCCTAAGGTCATGAGAGCTGTCTTTTCAAGTGCAAACTTAAACCAAATGTTGGTTCTTGGTTTTGTTGGGTGGGCCCTCATGTTCTGTCTATCACATCTGTTTTTTACATGTACATACATATTAGACAATAATTATGCCAACAAACTGAACACATGTCCTTTACTTTAGAAATCTTCGTTGATACAAACATCACTGAATTTAGCTTTATGGCATTCTAAACCACAGATTAAATTAAATGTCAACAAACGGTTCTAGAAATGATTACGTCTTAGCTGGTATTTAAGCTAACATGCTGACTCATATCATGTTGCTAGGAGTTTCAGATGAACATACGCAACAGGGAAAGAGGCAAAGATTATTTCAGTGCAGCATTTTAAATTAGTCAGAAGACAGCTGCTACCTGACCAAAAGAGGAAAAGCAACAGATGCCGCAGAGTAAAAGCACTGAGGAGTTGGCAAATAAAAACGGTACACGACTGCAGTATTTTCTGATGTGTCTTTAAAGTAATGTTCGTTTTATAACATTAAAACTATTTCAGCTTAGGATTCAGTGACATTCTAAATTATCTTTTAAAAAGAAACTATATGGGGAAAGAAAGCCAAGAGCAGTGGCTCACATCTCTGCATTTGCAGGCTGAGGCAGAAGGATTGCTCCAGGTTTCTGGATAGCTGGGGTACAAAATGATAATATGCAAAGAAACATCTGATCTTCTCAAACACTAAGCTGTTTGTAATATCTCATTTTAGTATCCTTTGATTGACAGTTTGTTGATGAGAAAAGGTGTTAGGATTCATATGAAAAGATCTTATTTTCAGTCCTCAAAAACTAGACATCTTGGGAGACAGAAAGATCACCTTAGCCCACAAGTTCATTACCTGAGGATCCAGCTATACCACTCCTGGGCATATACCCAGAAGATGCTCCAACATATAACAAGGACATATGCTCCACTATGTTCACAGCAGCCTTATTTATAATAGCCAGAAGCTGGAAAGAACCCAAATGTCCCTCAACAGAGGAATGAATAAAAAAAAAAAAAGTGGTACATTTACACAATGGAGTATTACTCAGCTATTAAAAATAATGAATTTGAGAAATTCTTAGGCAATTGGATGGAACTAGAAAATATCCTGAGTGAGGTAACCCAATCACAAAAGAACACACATGGTATTTACTCACTGATAAGCGGATATTAGCCCAAAAGTTTGAAATAGCCAAGATTCAACTCACAGACCACATGAAGCTCATGAAGAAGGAAGACCCAGTGTGGATACCTTGGTCCTATTTAGAAGGAGTAACAAAATACTCAAGGGAGCAAATATGGAGACAAAGTGTGGGACAGAAACTGAAAGAGGGGTAGTCTGGAGACCATTCCACCTGGGTATCCATCCCATGTGCAGTCACCAAAGGTAGACACTGATGTGGATGTCAGGAAGTGCATGCTGACAAAAGCCTGATATAGCTGTCTCCTTAGAGGTCTGCCAGAGTCTGACATATTCAGAGGCAGATGCTCACAACTAACCACTGAGCTGATCAAGAGGTTCCCAATGGAGGAGTTAGAGAGAAGACTGAAGGAGCTGAAAGGGTTTGTGGCACCATGAGGAGAGCAACAATACCAACCAACGAGAGTTCCCAGGGTCTAAACCACCAGCCTGGGAGCACATAGGGAGGGACCCATGACTCCATCTGTACATGTAGGGGAGAATGACCTTGTTGGGCATAGGTGGGAGAGGAGATCCTTGGTCCCATGAAGGCTGAACACCAAGTGGGGGGGTAGGTGGGGGCACATCCTCATAGAAGCATGAGGAGGGGGGATGGGATAGGAGGTTCTGGGTGGAGGGGAGAATGGGGCAAGGGGATAAAATCTGAAATGTAAATATAATATCCAATAAAAAAAAATACAGGAAAAAAATCTGCCTGGACAAGTTTCATCTCAAAAAAACCAAAATGAAACAAACTGACTTAAACTGAATCTACTATAAATCTTTATAGAAACAAAAGTATATAAAAGTCCATTTTCAGTGAAGGTTCTCAGAATGAAGTATTCTGAATGCTCTAAAGGGAGGGAGGGTCAGAAGAAATACAGTGTGAGTTGGTCAAGGGCTAAGTGGTGACAAAGGAGAGGGCCCTGTTCAGGGTGAGCCTCAGAGGACCGAAAGAGGCTGCAGGGGCAGCAACAAGAAACTATCTTGAAAGGAAGAGAATTCATCACAAAGGAGTTGAGGAGAAAAGTAGCTGTGAGCTCTCCAACCCTAGAAGGCCAACAGAATAAAGCTTGTATGCAGTTTTGCAAAAGCACGAAGAACTTTCCTACAAAGGACATGCTATCTGGCAAAGAACAAAAACAGTGAAGGGCTTTCAACAAGAAAAGCAGACTCAGCAGGTTGTCTATGTATCTATGCATACATATACACAGATGTGGAACAATAATAACCAAAGAAAACGAGACTATGAAGTTGACAGTGTGGGAGGAGGGAAACAGCGAGGGGCTGGAGGGAAGAACAATATAATTAAATTTTAAAAAAGTATAAAAAAGGAAAATTCTCCACAATATGGCAGCAAGTAACCATATAAGATCTTTTAAGAACTCAGATATAAAAATTTTAATCTAAGCCCTGGAAAATAGCTGGGAAATGACCATGAAGAAGTCAAATCAAGCCTCAAAAGCATGTGAAGGAAGGCTGAGGTTAAACTTGTTTGGTAAGAAAACTCCACTCCTGACAGCATGAACGCAGTTTAATTTCCATTCTTGTTTTGAAAGGCTTTATCAAATGCTGAGATACTTACTTGTGGGGAGGGGCTAAGACAGTCACGAAGTATATCCTGGTAAGCTGGTTCATGAACTATCTCAAGTATCTGCTTCCTTTCTTGTACAGTGTGGACTGGCGACAAAATATGTGCTAGCAATCTTCCAAACTGGACTCGGAAGGTTTCTTTACAAGACCCCAGGATTTTAGTCCACTGCTGCTTAGAAACGCCAGTTTTACTTGAACCCTAAGTCAAAATAGGAGTGAATTAGAATCAGACTTTAAAAAAACTAAATAGTAGTAGTAGCAGCAGAAGTAGCTATACAGTGTGTAGAGGGTGCCTGTGTGCTACAGCATGCGTATGGAGGTCAGAGGACAACTTGAAGGGTTCATTCACTTCTTCCACCTTTACATGGGATCCAGGGATCAAAATCAGGTGGTTAAATTTTGTGTGGTGTTTCTACCTACTGAGCAAGCTGGACAGCTCAGGATCAGACTTCTTAAGCAATAATATACTAGCCTCACAGAAACTCAAAGAAGACCATAGAACACAATTTATTCTAGATTTAATATTCAAAGTTAGACACTCATACAGATATCCATACAAATGAGAGTTTAAGAGACAGATGTCTGACAATATTCAGAAATATATATATATATATATATATATATATATATATATATATATATTTGTCACAAATACGAAAAGAGAGAAGTACAGAAGGAGAAGCTAGTGTCATGAGTCATTTTTCAAAAACCACCAAGGGCTCACAGATGATTAAATAAAAATCAAATCAAAACAATCAGAGAATAATAGGAAGTAAATCCACCTTGATTTTATGATATAGAAGACAAGAAACTCATAATAAAAATGAGTCAGTGCTACTAGAGTGAATACTGCAATTATAAGTGTAGAACTATATAGAAATTGATCATAGATCTTTCCTAGTTGCTGTTGTAACTGTGGCTCTACTAGTAGCCCCATCTTGACCAAATCACCTGAATTTAATACTAGAATCACTATATATTAGAGCTCAGACACAATTTTAGAATGGCTTTCTAATTACCCCTACTCTTAAGATCTCTGCTTGAGTGACTTAAGTCTAAGTGAAACTACAGTTTATTTAATGATCAGAGATGGACACTAAAATCCAGTTTAGATTCAGAGACTGACAGTGGTGACTCATGGTATTCTAGAATTAGACTGGCCTTTAGTGCTTCTGACAGAGAGAACTGATCAATTTGTTCCCCATAATCAAGTGTGAATGACCCAAAGTAAGTCAAGTGAGATGATGGGAAGTGAAGCCAGACACCATCCATATATTATCTATCATTTTGAAGGCGCTGGATATGCTTACAGCAAGATCTAAACTTTTCAACAATTCAGAAATGCAGTTATAGATAAAGTCCTTTAAAAACAGTCTACTCATTTACAACCATGGCAATCATCAAAACCGCACACTTCCTTGATAGTACATGAGGTTCTTCATTTTGTAATAAGTTAGCCAAGCAAAATATATCACTCTATTATTAAAATCCCATTAGGCATAATGGCACACACCTGCAATGTCAATTAGCATGAGATTGAGAAATGAGAAATATGAGTTCAAAATCAACCTAGCCTACATAGTGAGTCCTTACTTCAAAACAAAACAATGCCCTTCCCCCAACAGAAAAACTAATTCAGATTGTTTTAGCTGCAAAGCACAAAGAAATATAAATTTGGAAACTCTGAGTTCACATATAGAGATCTCTACTCCTTTTGTATAAATGGACATTTTCAAGTCATTAATTTACTTACAATAGACACTTTGAAACCATCCAATAGATATGCAAACATTTCCTTTTGAAATGGATTGTATACAGAAGGTTGCTCATGATGCATGTCTTCTTCAGAAACTTCAGTTTGAGAAACTGAGGTCTTGCTTTGGGATATATTTTCTGGAGTTTTCAAAATGTCAATAATATCCAAATTCAACTCTGAATTAAAAAAGAATTTAAGAAAAACTAGTTAACTCATTGATAAGTATCAATCAGTAAATGGAGTAAAACCTTAATTACTCATGTATTGTGGATGTGAGGTTGTATAAAACTGTATAGCCACTCAAAAAAGGTTCATATAGTCCAGGAAATGAGCCTTGAGTGTTTATCCCAGATAATAAAGGCTTATATTCACACAAAAACCTGTACATAAAGGTTGCTAGGAAGTTTGTTCGTAACAACTCTAATTGGAACCAGCTTACATTCACTTCAACAGATAAATGTTAAATAGACTCTGGTACATCCATATCACGGCACTTTCATCCCATAAAACAAACAAAACCCCAACTGAACAGATTGCTGATACATTCAAAATAAGCAGGACAACTCTCCAGAGAACTGCACTGCATAAAAATGGCAACAGACTTAAAATATCATATTTATATAAGACTTTTTAGTTCCCCAAGACAGAGTCTCACTATGTATATCTGACTAACCTGGAACTCACTATGTAGACCAGGCTGGCCTCAAACTCACAGAGCTTCGCCTGCCTCTGCCTCCCCAGCACTGGGATTACAGACCTGCAACACTACATCTAGCTATTTTTTTTTTTAATGCTGGGATGCCAGGTTAGTCTGGAATTCTTAGGCTCAGACAGCCCTCCTACCTCAGCCTCTGAGTGCTGGGATCACAGGCACGAATCACTTGTTTCTGGCTGTCTTGTAAAATATTTCAGCAATGATAGAAATACAGAAACGGAGGGTAAATTGGAGGCAGGTAGGCACTGAGCAGGGAGAAAGTGGGTTTGTTCATAAAAAGGCAACAAGACAACTCATTGTGGGAATGACAATGTCCACTTTGAACTTATTCATGTCTCCTTCCTGAAAGTGACACTGTATTACAATATCGCAAGATTCTATGGGAAAAACTAGATACCAACTTGCAGGATCTCCGTATTATTTCTAGTAATCTATTACTCTGCAAAAGTTGAAAAATATTGTTTTGAAATCAATGGCCAACCCAAACTAGCACTTAATACATGAAGAACTAGAATACTAGTCTCAAACCTAAAGCTCCTTTAATCTGTGGTCCTTAAGAAGAGAAAACTCAATGCTGTCTTTAAAAAAGGAAACCTAATCACCTTCATATGGCACATTTCCCCTGTTGTTCATCACTGAAGGGAGGAGGGGGGTCTAAGATACCTTGGTAAATGATCCTGTTCACAGCTAAGATGGTGAGCCTCTGCAGCCGTTGGGCAAGCTCTGCCTCTGAGGCCTGGCTAGGGTGCTCTTGGCTCATCCTCCTCTGCATCATAGAGTGTAGCTCATCACTGGCCACCGAGCGCATCTTCATCAGGAGAGACTCTGTCTGAGCCAGAGGGAATTTGCGAGGACCTTCAAGTACATAAATTACCCAATGCTTAATAATGAGTGATGAACTTATTTTCACTACAATTTTCTGATTATTGGTCATAAAAAGAAAAACTTTTTAATTACAAAACTAATTTGTATTAAGGAAAAGAATATGAGAAATTAGTATTTTTTTTCTTTCTCCAAAGAAGTGAAACAGTACTTCTGGATTCAAAGTCTAAAGTAACAGCAGAAAGCTAGCAACAGGAGGATGCACACCACTTGTCGAAGTCAGATGGGGACTAGTGGCTTTGATAGCTCATAGACTATTTTCACTGTTTCACTTCCTTGTTTTTCAAGATCATCAACAGTTTTAAAAAGTAAGTTATTTTAATAAAAGAAGATGATGATTTAGTAATAAAGGTACTATGTCTGGGTAGTTACCATTGAATCTTATAGTTTGGAAAATTATACATAGTGACAAATAAGAAATCAGTCAGTGAAAATGAAGAGATCACACAGTAAATACAAGTCCAGTGATTTGGCAGCCCAGTGATCAGGGGTGGACACATCATTTGGAAAGCATTTCCTGAGAAGCACCTCCCCAGACTGAAGGAGGCAGAGTGCTGTTCCCGTGCGTACTGCACCTGCTCTGGGGGGTACCGCACATGTGGTGCATCCAGGAGAGAGCTGAGGGCAGTCTTGATTTAATGGGCTGAAGAAGGGCAGCGGAAGTTGACCATAGGAACCAAAATGACGTCTTGGTAGATGAGGAGTAACAGAACCCTTCACTGGAATTGAACCTTTGTTTTGAATTATGAAAACAAGCATCAATTTCTATAAATGACATTTTTGCAAATTGCATCTGACTAATTTATGGTAGGTTTTAATAGTTTTTTTAGATTGTCTGCTACTTTGTAATTTTTTTAATTTTTTTTTTTCCTCCAGACAGGGTTTTTCTGTGTAGCCCTGACTGTCCTGGAACTCACTCTGTAGACCAGGCTGGCTTTGAACTCAGAAATCCACCTGCCTCTGCCTCCCAAGCGCTGGGATTAAAGACGTGCACCACCACTGCCCGGCTTACTTTGTACTTTTAGTCAGCTAATAATTTTGGTGGCTAGAGTCATCTTTGAGGTAAAAAAGAAACAAAAAAATAATTCTTGCAGATATTAAAAATAATATTGTCAGACAATATCCCTAACAATTGAGATAGATTCATACTCATATTAGCCACAGATTTCTTCTGTATAATCCAATTATAACCCAGAGATGGCAAGGTAGTAGACACTGAATAAGACTCTCATTCTATATTTGTGAACGTGGAAGTGTGCTTCAGAACTCATGCTTTAAAGCCATGTGGATCGGATCCAGTCCAAAATGCTTCTTTTTCTAAGCCCGTTTCCTTGTTTATAAGATATATACTAGAAAACAAAGCAGAGCTTATCTCACAGGAAGAGAGTTATCATTATCTGATACTATAGTAATACATTTGTTTACCTGCTTTTATCATTTCCTCCTGTTCTATAGAGATCGGTAAAACAGGAATTTGTACGTGGCTGGTACTCAGTAATTATTTTATTGTTGAATAAATGAATCAAGAACATTATTTTATGAATTATGGAAAATAAGGGATATAAAGTACAATGCCTATTTCATTCTTCAAAAGAATAAAGCATCATTCATGTTGGCATTGCTTTTAGTGGCTAAAATACAATTTCATTTGTGTGCTAATTATACTAATCTATCTTCATGCATTAAAATAATGTCTAGAGTTTTTTTGTTTTTTTGTTTTTTTACTTGAAAAACTACACAATAATGGCAAAAGTTAGTAAAGCAAAGCAAAATAGCTAGGAAAGAAGATCACAACACATAATACAGGAACTACCAAACACTGTGCTCTTTAAGGTAAAAAGATGTCTATACGGATTAAAAATAGAAGTCCCTTTATAAACAGTTGGTAGAGTTTGATACCATTTAGGTAAAAACATTTCTCCATCACTCTACCCTGTCCCATACCCCCCACCCCCACTGTGTGTGTGTGTGTGTGTGTGTGTGTGTGTGTGTGTGTGTGTGAAAGGACTGAATCTGGCCTCATTCACTAGGCTGATAGGAATTCAAGACTGCCAAACAGAATGACACACATGTGAGCAAGATTAATCTGGAACATAGCAGTGTCTACATCCTCTGGGAATTTAAGAATATAAAACCTAGGTGTGATACTACTTGAAGAAACAAGATTCCTTGTCATGGCATATAGGGAGCTGAATATCACAATTAGATCTGAAAAGGGCACATTTTATCTGGGATAGAAGAGAGGGATAATGCATTGCATTGAACATACAAAAAAGAAAATTAGTACATGGAGAGAAAGGTTTGGACTTAAAAGCCTTTACAACTATGAGAATAAATACAGAAAATATACTAAGTACTTTTTAAATATATATCCAAGTATGTGCACAACAGTTACAGATACTGAGCAGTAGCTGGATTAACATTACATTCTCATACATACTTATGCATATCCACTCTATATAAACAAGAGACATATGTATATATTTATATAAACATGAATATAGATCCTAGGTTTGTGGTGTTTTTTTATCTTTCTAGTTTATGTTTCTATAAAAACAACAGCATGTTTTGTGGAAAATGTATCAGCACTTATTATTTGATGATACATACAAATTCACAGGAAGCTCTAGGACCATATGTATTTTGCCTGTCTACAAGCTACCACAGTCTATCTTGATTGCTGCCACAGCCTCTGCCTGGGTTCTGCACTTTACTTTCTTCAAGTCTATATTCCCCACAGAAGTCCTCTCTATACAATGGATATCTATCTGATCAGTATCATGCATCTCTTGAAAACCTTGATGGCTTCCATTAGGATAAAATATGGACACGGTCTATATAGCCTCTTCTGATACAATGGTTTCTCCTGAGAGAAAAACTTCCTCAGATTTTATAATTTGATTTTTTTTAAAACAAGGAATATGTTTTACTTCCTTGGTTCCTGGAGACAAGAGACTCAGTATGTTAGACCTAGCTGGCCTCAAACTCTCGAAACATACTTGCTTTTGTTTCCCCAGTGCTGAGATTAAATGCACATGCCTTCATGTCCAGCAAGAAAAATATTTTTAATGTAACTGGCATCAGAACATAGGGAAGTATAGCTATCTTCAATTTATAATTACTAAAGTGCCATTTTGGTACTCACCAGCAATGCTTTTCCGCTTCTGAGGCACTGAATGGTGGTGGGCAGAAGGCGACTGCACCGAACTTTCAGAGTCATGATTGGCTGTGCTCCTTATAAATTCCAAAGCAGCCTGAAGGACTCTAAGCTGCAGGGCCAAAGCCATATCTAAACCCAAAAGAAACTAGAATGTTTTCAAGCTATCATAATTGTTTAACTCTTTTAACTAAATTTATTTACTATATTATCTGACATCTAAGATATATAATCTAATATCTAAACTATAATATTCAATGTCTAATTGAAAAGGCCTAGACATAAGTTAAAATTGTTTCATCAACATGGGCTCTTGATGTCAGTATTTCTAAGCTATATTTACAAGTAATGTTAAAATAAATTCCCATGTGGTCATTACGACTTTTTTGGTATTTTTGAGACATGCTTCCTGTAGCTTAGGTTGGCCTTTAACTTGCTACGTAGCTGAAGATGACCTTGAAATTCTGATCATCCTGCCTCCACCCCTTGAATACATATCACCATATCTAGATTCCATTAGAAAAAATTGAGAAGAAAATAATAAATCATAAATTTATTTCACTTTAAATAATTATTTCAAAACTAATAATTTTGTATAAAGCAAAAACTTCAATAGTCTACATGCTTTCGGGTTTCACAGTCACTTTAGTATTTTCCATTAAAGAAAATTAAAGATCATTACTCTTCAACATAAACCTTTGCATTCTACTTGGTAAAAAGAAAAATCACTAGTTTCTGCCAGTGATGTATCGCCAGCTACTCATTACATCAAGTCATCAATCACTTTATTTTCAACAATTTAAAGGTTGTTTTTAATACCAATTAATACCAGCACATAATTAAGTTTAAACCTTCAGTAAAAGAGTTATGAGAAAAATTCCATAAAAATCCATTCTTACTTTGTGTCCTCTTGTTTTTGCTATTATGAAGATATCCAAGAAGTACAATAAGGTCTTCAATAACTCTAAAATACTGTGAGCCTGCGGAACTGCAAGCATGAATTGTAACTGCTATGAAAAGTTGCTGTATATCACATGCGAGCAGTTTGTATTCATTCAAAGGAATGCTAAAGTGAGCCCAAAACAAAACAGAAGATATTATAAGCAAAACAGCCAAAAAATTAAGACAAAGAACTGTTAAATTCTATGCTACCAGCATGTATTGACTTAATAATTGTTCATGTTTACTCTATAGCAAGCAGTATACCCTAATGTAAATAAGACATGTTGACTTCTATTGAAAATACAGTCTTGTAGAGAAAAAGACAGGTGAAGAGAACAACATAAACAACAGACAGAGATTAGCACAAGACACTAAGAGAACTCACACAGCCTCCTAGTCTACATGAAGGGTGAAGGATACGGTGCAGTCACAATACTAAGGGATAGTGAATTTGAAACAACTCATTAACCTCTCTGCAGCTCAGCTATATGAATGAAAGTTACTTTAGGGGTTATAAGCTTGAATTTATATTGAAGTTAAATTAAGAATAAGCTTGAATGTATATTAATCGCTTATAAACACATGATGAATATGAATCAGTTACTCCACCCACATTTGTTTAACCTTGATGATCTATTCAGGTGTATGACACCAGGACCACATATTTTTTTATACTCAGTTTTTTCAAATTAAGTAAGGGTTAGAAATATAATTTTTATAGGGTCAATTAATACAGTACCATACAGGATCTATTAGTATAACTTATTTTTAGGAAAAGCTTCTTTCAGAACATATCTATAGACACCTTCCCAGTTTTACCAATTTTATGCAATGCACTACAATCAAGTCTAAGTGTCCTGAGGAAACATAATATGTTTCTAATTTTCATAAGCATGAACCTACAAACAATAAGTGCCCAATTAAAGCTGTACTTAGTGAGATAAGAAGTCTATCTTTGCCCCAATCACTGGGTACAGATATGCTCTGTACTCTGCAAAAATATAGACAACATTTAGTGCTTTGGCATACAACAAGATGGTGCATCTTAAGATTCACATTTTAATAGTATGCTAGTAAAAAATGGTAAACTATATATCAGATTGAAGACACCAAAAATAAAAAACTAATTAAAATTTTACTTTTCAAAGCTCTTAACTCAAGTGGCAGGTATCTCTTTGCCAGTGTACTTTGACTATTAGAAATTAGTTTGTATTAGCAGTACTGCTATATTCTGTATTGTTATAAACTGATCGCACAGGCAGTGATACACCAGCAAGTGAGTTCACTGGGATGCTACAGTCTTCTGCTGTTCCTGATCTCTTCCTGGTGGGGCTTTAACGACAGAGACAACTGTGAAGCTTGACAAATATCAGAGAGTAAGTAGCCTTATTATCTTCAATTCTAAGCAGCCCAACAGGCCATATAGGCATCCTATTCTTAACCAAACATTATTCAAAGTGATGAAAAACATGCCATTTCCAAGTTAATTTAATTCTGTGGGAAAGAAATTCTTTGAAAGCATTACAAAAAAAAAATCAACTCTTTAAGGTAACCTATTAACTATTTCCCCTTCTAATAACCTTATCAGATTTTAATTAACAGTTTAAAACTTACTTCTTTTCTAATCCATTCAGGGCTGCTACTGTATTACATAACACATAGAGTAGACCATTATCCAATAGCATGTCTGCTACCTTGGAACAAGAGTTTAAAACTTGCAGAAGAACTAGAAGAGCATTGTGCAAGAGTATATTGTCATAGAGAGAGGTCTCTATTAGTCCCAGAATTGGAATGACAGACCACTTCTGGAACAGGTCCATGTGTTTCACTTCCTCCAGATCAAATCTATAATAAATAAGACACAGTGAAAAGTGTGTGAGGAATAGCCAGTCACAAACTGGATATAAATGCTTGACACTACAAACTGTTTTTAAAATCTGATATTGAAATTATCAAAAAACAGTACTGAGAAAAGAATTCTAAATTAAAAAAATATTATAGTTTACAATAAGGCAAAACCTAAGATAAATGCATAAACACTCAGGTGAAATATGTATACAGTTTCATAACTTAAGTAGACTCATTTAAATTCATCCATTGGCAGTCTTGTGTTCAAAAATACCTGCTGTGTGGGACTATAACAAGTGTAAAGGAAAATTATTAGTTTACAAACTATCTTAGTGACAGTGAGCTAGTAAAAATAGCTATCAAAAGTGAGCAAATCTCTCACTCCTGACCTAAAACTACGTGCCTCTGTGGTGCACCAATTTAAGTATTTTGTGGAGACATGCACACATAAGGTCCTGAATTTGATCACCAGCAATACACACACATACATAAAATGACCATAGTAAATAATTTAAGTCCACCAAGGACTTAATTGGTTTTTCACACCAAACACGTATATATTTTTCTCTATCAAACAAAAAAATAAGTGCCAAACTGTTAGTTTCAGTGAATTTTTCTTTTAACTTTGTACATATTGCTAATCCTTAAGTATTATTCCAAAGTCAAATCTAAGTGATCAGCAGCCGACCCAGGAATTCCAAGGGAGGGCTCTGAAGGACTGAGGAAGTCTTGTATGGGTCACAAATACCATGTCACTGAAATTACAGGGGCCACCTTCTTTCGGTAGCTTTCTCATGTTTGTACTGTATGTCAAATCTTCTCTGTCACTTTCATTTTCTACTGCAGCTATTAGTTTCCAGTTTAATTAATTAGTGAATAAAATACAAAGGAAGAAGTAGTGATAGAAAGAACATCATATGTAAAATAGCAATCAATTCCCCTGGGAAATGATTTATAGCAGACCTTTTCTGAGACCCAAAATAATCACTAAATTTTATACTTAAGACAAAGGATCTTAATTATGCTGTAGAGAACTCACTCTTCATCCAGGCCAATTGGTCGACCAAAGAACATTTCAATGAAGCATTCCAACAACTCCTGAGTTCCCCTATGAAGATACACCTGGTTGGCTAACAAGGAAAAGCCACGGTTCTTCAGAAACTTGTCCTTTTGTTCTTTCGATGCTCTATTAATGTATGCATGTAGCAGCTAAAGAAAAGAAATTGAGATCATTTACACGTTAACATTTAATATATACAATTCAGACTATATAATTCTTATATTTGTAAGCTATGGCCTATTATTCACACACACAGTCACATACAGAGAAAGCTAAAAACTATGTCACCTGCACGGAGAAATTAACTGGCAACTCTGTGATGCTAGTGGTGACTCTTTCTTGGGATTTCTTGCAGATTCATTTCTTGAGAGTGTCCTGAAGCTGAGCAAAGGACTTTGTAGACTGGCAGCCATGATTGAGTGTAAGTAAAATGTTATGTCTAATTCAAAGGGAAAGAAACCAGTGCACTGGTTTTTTTTCCTTTAGAACTGTGCACATGTACACACACACACACACACACACACACACACACACACACACACACACAAAACCTCTTCAGAGACCTTCCTGAAAGATCCTGAGCACAAGCCAAATTTCCACCATTTTAAAACTTCTTTCATTTTTCTCCTTCCTTCCTCCTATTAAAAAATAGAAATCCCAGAAACTAGATAAACATATTCACAGAAATGTTTTACATTTATTTATCTATTTTGTGTGGGGGGAGTAGGGAGGGCTGTCACAATGCACATGTGGAAGTCAGGGGACAACATGAATGAATTGGTTCACTCCTACTATGCAGGTTCTAGCGATCAAACTCATGTTGTTGGGCTTCACAGTAAATGTCTTTTACCCACTAAACCACTTTGCTAGTCCTTATTTTCTAACTTATTAAATGCAATACATGTAAAACTCAACTAATTACTTGTTTTTCTAAACCTAGTTTTCCCACATTTTTTAAATTTAGGTTGACCATAGAACTGTTCCTTTAGATTTTAAGACAAAACACCCTCTTGTTTTTTTCTATTATTGATTTCCATATATAAATATGATGGTATATCTCCTTCAGAAGTCTCAAACCTGTGTCTTCTGGTTTGCATAAGTCCAGGTAATGAGCTCCTGAGTTTGCTGCTATATTGAAGGTTAGCTGCTTCTCCTCTGAAGGACTGTGCCATTCTGCAGTAAACCTTGCCCTTCTCCTTTCTTCTCAGTCAGTCCTCACAGTGCAGACAGAGGAATCTCCCCAAACATGCGGCTACTCACTGCCTTCCTTAAAGGCCTAAGTTTACAACAAACCATGATATGATTCCTTCTTCCCTTTCTCCTAAGAATGACTTACTTCCCCGTGTTCACAATCCTCTTTATCAGCACTGCCACTGCACACAGCACACAGCACACTTCATCACAGAATTCTTGACATCATACTTAGCAGGGTTAATGTCTTTCTTCTAGTATAAATAAGTGCACTGAATGTAGGGTCTTATATTATTCTCCTTGTATATTCTCCAAAGCAATTTTATACTGGAACTACAAGAAACTAAGCAATACCTACATCCAGACAAACCAAAGAAGATAAGAATCTTTAAAAAAGCATTTGAATATTTGTTTGTTTTCTAAAGGAAGTCATTCATATTTAACATTCGTTTATTTGATGGTATACTTAGTATGTACAACATGTGGACAAATGTAGATGGTTGTAGTTTATAACCACATTAGAGATTAAAAACAAGTGCAAAAATAAATTAAAAAGATAAAAGAGGTGACAATATATGAAAACATACATATATAAATAGATAAAGCATATGGCTAGACGGAAGTAATCTGATACTGTAATCACGGAAGGCCTCTTTTAAAAAAAGATAACTGAGCTGAGACTTAAATGTTCAAAAACTGATACTACACTACAGGAAAGAATTCTAATAAACTACATGAATCTTATAATTTTTGTAAAATAGACTTACTATTTATACACACACACACACAGTCACACACACACACAATTTTACTGATTGATATAAATCAATATATGAGAAAGACTTAAGATTA
This sequence comes from Rhabdomys pumilio, assembly GCA_030674055.1. Taxonomy (NCBI): domain Eukaryota; kingdom Metazoa; phylum Chordata; class Mammalia; order Rodentia; family Muridae; genus Rhabdomys; species Rhabdomys pumilio. Next base: position 993,063 of record JANHMN010000026.1, read on the forward strand.
AATTGAATACTACACATGAAATGCCAGTATGAAATAACAAAACTATAGAGTGCTATTTTAAATAATTTTTTATTTTAATTTTTATTTTATGTATATGGGTGCCTTATCTGAATGTATGTCTACACACCATGTCCCTGGTGCCTGCAGAGGCCAGGAAAGCGTAGCAGATACCCTAGAACTGGAATTACAGATGATTGTGAGCCACTATGTGGGTGCTGAGAATTGAACCTGAGTCCTCTATAAGAGCAGTCCAGTGCTTTTTACCACTAAGCCATTTCTCCAACCCCAATAGTTCACTAATATTAAATATAAAATAAGCTTTAAGTCTTAACATATACTAAACCATTTAAATTACACACATACACATACATTCCTGATGAAAACATCACTTATGTAGTTTTTGCCCTTACTTTAATTACTCCTTGCTGGATAGCAGGTGATGGGTGGTTAACAAGGACTAGAAGAGTATCTGCTTGAATAATCCTGTCCATCACATCTTCAAGCATAGCATCAGGCAGGACAAGAAGAACCCCACTTAAGAGTTCATATAATCCACAGCAGATAGGTATCAAACAGTCTTCAATGACACTGTGACAGAAACCAGAAAAGTCTTACTAACACAGCATCAGAAAGAAAGCCACATGAACAATATCCTAGGAGCTGCAATCAGCAGCAACTTTAACACAGCAAAACAAATGCTTAGAAGGTTTAAAAATGCTTCCTAATTTAATCATGATTAACTAACTTGCCTTTTAAGATAGAAGTTTTTCCAGCAGACAGTATACTAAAATGCAGTAGTCACTACCACATGTGCTACGTAAACAATTTGAAGTTAAAAATCTAGGTTCTGCACAACCCCAGGGTTAAGTCAACAGCCTGGACGGAGGAGGAGCTTATGATTCTTTACCCCTAACTAAGCATCCATGGACAGCCAATTGCTTCTGCGGGAGGATCAGTTATTTTAAAAGGTGTGGTTCACGGTAGGCTGACCACTCTTCAGTGGAGGCCAACATCCTCATGAGTACATATGCAGCACAAATTGGACTTGGTGGATTATTAAAAAATAACAGATAGAGAACATGAAGTGGGGAGTGAATAAAGATAGAGAGTAGAAGAGTGTATCTTGAAGGTGTTTGGAGATGTATAAAATTCTCAAAGAATTAACAAATAAAATATATTTTAAAAAAACAACTGAGGCTCTCAGTTGCTCTTGCTGCATTTCAAATGTCTCACAGTGAACACTTCATTACCAGAGAAAGTTTCATCACTCAGGATCACAGACACTATCTAAAAACATCAATCTGATGACTTCCCTGAACTTAGGATTTTTCTGTCTAATAAACCACAAGAGAGATTTTTCTTACAGAGTTATCTGGCTTTTGGGTGAGTATAGAATTCAGTGTTATCTAACAATGAAATAAATGAGAAGGAATCTTTCTGCTTGGTATTAATATAATATGATCAGAAGTGGCATAATGAAGACATTTCTAGTGCAGGGATTCTGAGGCAAGAAAACATGAGTACCTGTGGGTGCTTGTGGCTCGGTTGTAGTTTGCCACATAAGCAGGAGAAAAGGTGAAGTTTTCCCAATCATCAGCATTCCTATCAACAAGACTTGGCCATCTGCTAGCAACTGCAGATCCATTCTGAGAGGGAAACGCAAGCCCAAGGCTTGCAATAGTGCTGTGACTTCGCTGGAATGAGGCCAGGCCCTTAAGGTTATCAGGTCGACGTGGATAAGATTCATCCCCAGGACTGTCATCATCTGATCTGGGCTCAGTTCTCAAGTCTTTGTGATCTACTCTGGCCATGGGAAACCTCAAGGATCCTCTGGAGACCCCGCTGGCAGAGGCCTGGGCTGCAAGAAGTGCCTCCATTTCACAAACAGTTTTTGCAGACTCACAGCTACTGATAAATGTTTCCTCTCTGCTTGTTTTCAGTGTGTAGGGACTCCCTAAAGGATTCTGTTTCTCTGGGTTGGCATCTGCAATATTTTGTAACTTGTCAACACTAGCGCCCAAACTTCCAACCAGTTTTTGTGCTCGCATTAATGGCAAGTAAGTAGGAAATGCCGGTAGACTTCTAGATCGAACCATCTGGGAGGCCATCCGCTCTGGAACAATATTGGAAGAACTGTTTCCTAGTGAATGTGGACAGAAAAACAGTGCTTAAAAGTCTACTAAACATTACCACTTCTCTTCTATAACACAAGTCACAACCATGCCACAGCCCACCCTGCCTTGCACTATTCAACAATTATACATGACAATTTTCCTAGCCAAAAAATGCTTACAATTCATATGTGCCAAAACTATTTTTCTTTTAACTATATTTTATTAAGCTTTCAAGACATGTCTTTTCCTGTTTCATTAATAGAATAAAGTACTGACGACACGGCTTAAAGTCATTAGGATTAATGGTTCAGAAATTAGGTAAATTGGAGTACAATTTAATTTCCTTAGGCCAGCAACAGGGTACAAACAGGACAGAGTGGAAAGAGCTCAGGCTTTGCAAGAAGACATGACTAACTCAAATAAAAGTTCTGTTAGTTCAGCAGTCACATGTAAATCATTGAATTACTATATAAGTGGTAGTTTCTGAAAATGTATGATGAGAGTTCAAAATATCAACTCTGCAGGGAGTTTTTAAGGATGAAGAGAGCTCATGTGTGTGATACACCTGATATAATACCCAGACTATAACAGGTGCTTAATAAAAGGTGGTACTTGTCATTATTAGACAAAACAGCCCTCAAACTATTTCTGTTCTTTATCCTCTATTTCTGTAGTTACTAATGAGAAATAATCATCTCTCTTCTTCATAGCTCTCCAATTTAATGGTGATAACACTATGCTAAGGGAACCAGAAAAATCCCTTATGAGCACAGGATATAGGTACAGATTACCCAAAAACTGGCTGTGAACCAGCAACAATGGAGCAATAGAATTTACATTCTCAGGCTCTGGCCTATACTTGCTCTTCAAGAATACAAGAAAGAATATAGAAACCTGTGTTTGAGTGAGATTATCGGGTGCCTGTATGCATGTTCAAGTCTTATAACTATGATACAGTAAATAGCTTCTGAAAGAACTATTCTAGAGGCAAAGCTTTGTGCAGATAAAACAGATACACAGCTTGGAACTCTTTCCTAGTAATTTCTTGATTTTGGCTGGCAGGCTAAAGTTGCTAAAAGGTTGTTCAAGTAATCTAGAAAAAATGAAGCATGACTATATTTGAAAATACTTCAGAATGATACATTTTAAAAGAGAAATTTCCTAAAAAATACTAGATGAAACTAATTAAAACATAGCCTTAAATATTATAATAAATGACCATTAAAAAAAACTACACTGATTGTAGGGCTGGTAAAGATCTTTTTCCAATCTGCTGGTTGCCGTTTTGTCCTATTGACAGTGTCCTTTGCCTTACAGAAGCTTTTCTGTTCATGAGGTCCCATTTGTCAATTGATGATCTTAGAGCCTGAGCCATTGGTGTTCTGTTCAGGAAACTTCCCCCTGTACCAATCAATGTGTTCGAGGCTTTTTCCCACTCTCCTCTATTAGATTCAGAAAAAATAACTGAAATGCTTTGGAAAATAAACACAATTAGAGATTAATACCCATACATCTTGTCCTGCTTTCCTATAGCTCTACTTTGCCTCTAAGACTTAGTAGCTATTTACAGTAGAGTAGAAGAGGAGCCTGTCCTGACAATAAAGAGGGTAGCTGCTGCTGGGAATGAGAAACAAGTAGGGCCAGTTCATGTCCAGGAAATCTACTCATACTGTGTACTCTATTAAGAGTAATTAGGACGACAGGAAATTACTATGAGCTTAAAGACTTAAACACTCACTCTTATGGAAAAAGAAAAGAGAATTAGCTCTGTGCACACAAGAAATGATGGGGCAAGCATTTAAAGCAGTGAAGCTGGCTGGCTGGGAACCACAGTTGGGTTTCTCAAGTCAACAGCCACAGGTTAAGATACGGAAGACAGCATCAAAGAAGCTGCTGCATTTCTGGTTAATACTGTAGCAGCACAGGGAACTGGGAAGTGTCACAGACAGGAGATTTATGTTAAGAGTGGTTCAAAGGGACGACTGCCTCCTCTTCTAGCTACCAAAACTTGCAAGTGATCTTCTTTCTAGAAGGAAGACTAAAGTCCCTTCTCTCACATTCCCCTCTCACTCTCACTTCCTGTGTGTGTGGGGGAGGGGTACAAATTAGTTTTAACACATAAAAATAGATTCTTTAAACATACTTTGGGCTGGATATCGTTATGTTATGCTGCTACAATATGCACAATTTAACATCCATGAACATTCAAAACTGAAATAATATGAGCAGAAGTTTAATCTTTGCTGTTATTACCTTCAGGAGGAGATGCAGTAAAGGCAGACGGGCTTATTACCAGAAATCCAGGGCTGGGAGCAGATTTCCCTCCGCTACTAGAATGCCTCAGGTACATGATTGACTGAACTTTCTCCTGAAAGATCTTGCCATCTGGAATTCAAAATGGTTTTGAGACAGCAAAAATTTTAAAGTAGGGTAAAACAAAAATAACCTTTAAAAGTAAATCATTAAACATGAATTTTGACAAAAAAAGTTCAAAACAAAACAAATAAGGCCTGCTCCATACTGTTAAATATAGTATGTAAGTATTCCCTTTACAATTTCTCACCTTGGATTTTGTGACTGGACTATTAGTCTGCATTAGCTTTTACATTCTTTGAACTCCAATTGTCTTAGCAATTATTTCTATGCTTTCACATTTTATAGTTCTCCTTTACTGTGTAATTCTGATCACTCCAAAATAGATTGTTTACCTGTTTATTCCTTGAATAAGAACTGTGTCATATGCCTATATATTAGATTTTTAAGTTTTAACTTATGTGTATACATATTAGCTCTCTCATACCCGGTACCTGCAAAGGTCAAAAGAAGGTATCAGATCCCCTGGAGCTAGAGTTACAGGCAGTAGCAGATAGGTGCTGGAATCTGAACTTAAGGCCCTCTGAAAGGGCAGCAAGTGCTCTTAGCCACTAAGCCATCTCTCTGGCCTGTGTTTTATATTTTTATGAATTCTCTTCAGTATATAATAAGAATCCTAAGTAATACTTCCAGTTTAATCATCCTTTTCAGGTTCATACTGTAATTTTCCATCTTGACTTTTTAAATGTACTATCAACACACAACTGCATTATCTTTTTTGCTCTCATTCACATCTCTGTTTAGTCTCTGGATTTATCCAGTAACTCACTGCCTTTTATCCCCAACATACAATTAGGGTCTTTTCCAGCACAGAGAGACCATTCAGTAAATATCAAAACAAATACGGATCAGCAGGAAAAAGACAGGAGTAGAAATGGTTACAATCTAACAATGACCTTACTCACCTATGTGCAAAGAGAAGTAAAAGTTTGTGGGGTTGTGACAAACGTAAGTATTAGTAGGAGGGTGTACTGCTAACAGGAAATTGAAGATAACTGTCAATAATTCCAAGTCTGGAGGAGAACCAAGAACTTCTGCAATGATTTTCACAAATGATCTACAAACTTCTCGGGGCATGGATGTAAGCTGCCCCTCTCTGTGTTCCTGTAAAAATAAAAGCCAAAATCATCTTAGATTTAAAGAACTGTCAGCTAATATTTTTTTATTTAAATAAGATAGTCCTTTAAAAATCATTATTATTAGTGTTGGAGATGCACATGTAGAGGTCAGAAGACACCTTTGTAGAGTCGGTTCTCTCCTACTTTAATGTAGGTTCTAGGAATCAGATTTAGGTCATCAGGCCTATATGACAAGCACCCTACCTATCAAGTCATCTCACTGATATTCTTAAGATAGAATTTTGTTGGTTTACTACTCTAGTCTGACCATATTTAACATTAATTTGAAGTACTACTTCTCAACCCAGGTAATCTTGCCATTAAAAATTAGTTACAAGTGATGGCAATTTAATTCTAGCCCTCTTAATCTAGTTAACTGAGCCAAGTTACACTGCAGAATTCATGACCAAGTGTGCAATGTGGCCCCATACTTAGATTAACATTGCCATGCTGTCTCTTTGTCTATATGAATAATGCTAACACTAGTACGTATGCTCAGTTTACAAATTCAATGACACCACAGAGAAATCCTATCTTGAAAAATAACAGCAATTTTTTTTTCAATGACACAAACTCTTAGAACAGCACCTCAGACACTAAGCCCTGTGCAGGGTAACCATCTTGTAATTCAAAACTCTATAGACCAGAACAGCTTTAGATTTCAGTGTTTTGGATTTGGAGGATATTTGTACAGACTTTATAGATGAGTAGCTAAAAGCCCCAAATCAGAAATGTTCCAAGCTTAAATTTCTTAGTGCATAAAGCCATAAAAAACTTTAGCTCTTTTAATACTAGCATCACTGTTAGTACTATTATTCACTATGGCTACTTGTTCTGCATGGACCTCCTGTAATACAGCAAACAAGTCACAGCAATATCCTGTGCCCCAGCTCGCAAAGTCCTTTCTCACAGTGGTTATTACAGTGGTCTCATCTTTCACTTCTAGAATATGGGCTTAAATGGTTATCTGACTAGCTTAAGCCACACAAAGAAACAAATAATTGTACAACTATAATCAAACACATGTCCCAGCTTCTTTGTGCTGTGGTGTCAACTGCTTGGATTATGGAACTTAGTAGGATGTCGTGCTTTACTAAAAATAGAGGCTGTCATATCTTGTTTATGTCCTTCAACTCCATCTCCTCAGAGGCTAGTAATTAACCTCCTGATTAAGGGCACAGAATATAAAACTGCCTTGTCTTCTGTCTCCCTATGTCCAAATATGACACACAGTTATGCCTCCACTGCATTTACTGTTATGTACTGTGCAACCAGAGTACTTAAAGGGGAGTTGTTAATTTTGAGACAATTTAGTCATCAGATCACACAGACTCCTTTGGGGTATTGCCATAGTATTTGGATTTTAACCCACCTATACAGTAAAGGTGTCAGGCTATAGAAGCAAAAGTACTGGCCTCATGAAACAGTAAAGATCCCATAGAACGTCTGGACTTATCTCACTTGACAAGATCAACATGTTTCAAACACTAAAAACAAAAACAAAACCTTGGGAATAGTCCAATATACCAACCAAGCAGATAAAAGGACATTTGTAAAGGCAGATTACAGCACAGACATAGTATGCAAATTAGTGTCACTTTTTAACATAGTATTTTAGGTATATATCCATGTTGCTAATTAGCATATAAAATAGACTATACTATGTTTTATTTATTAAAAGCACACATGTGTAAGTTGTTATTTAAAGACCATACAGTGAGTTAGGAATCACTAACAGTTAATGTTCAGGAAAACACAAAATTATTATATTCCAATACAAAGAAACATGCAGAAATTCAGTAGCTGTTCTTTTGTAGATTGAGTTAGAGAAGATGACAATGTAAATAAAGATCAGGAGGCAAGAGCTGAAAGAAAACACACTTACAGAGTAGGTAAGACAAAAGACAGAAAAAATTCCCACTGACAGGCTTGTGAATTCTGATGTGCACAGCAGTAGGTTATTAAATAGAAGCAACTGCAGAAGACATCCCTGCAGAGAAGCTACATGAAAAGTACCTGTAAAACCTGACAAGTCAGTAGGAAGTGGTGAACTACGCGGGCGTTCAGCAACTGCTTAATATTGAACTGCTGCTGCTGGTGCTCTACCCGGATGAGGACTTCCAAAGCTGCTAGCAGAGTCTCCCACACACCTTGCTGAGAAAACAAACACGCACCAATTAGCACACAGTTACGAAAACATGCTGTGGGCCTCTTAGAAGGCTAGAAACATAACTACTTAACATAACTACTGATTATGAATATTCTATTTCAAAGACTGAGTTTGTTGATGTGGAGGGGAAAGCAAGTCTTAAAATTTATTCCACTCAGCTCATTATTAGCTCAGGTAGTTCAACGCTTTACACAGGGAACAAACTTCTGGATTTAAAATTAACATTACACTGAAGTAACAAAATTATCCTTTCTTCCAGAATGATTAGTGATTTTAAAAATATTTTTATGAATTATTTAATACTTTCATATATGTATTTAATGTATGTTGATCACATTCACACTCCTCCACTAACTCCTTTTAGATGCACCTCATCTCTTCCCTATTTCATATCCTTGTAAAACTGTTTATTTAGATGATTATATTTAAATGTCCTTTCAGGGTGAAAGGCCCAGGACACTATAGCATACACCCACACTACAATATTCCTCAACCTCAGAAGAGTAAAAAAAAATCATGAACGAATTCAGGGGTTATTATACTAATATAATCATAAAGAAACAAATATTATATGATGTCATTTATATGAGATACTTAGAGTAGCTATCATCACAGACCCCAAGCTACCATGGCAGTTGTGAGGACGAGGAGAGGAAAAGGTCTGGTGGATACAGAGCTCTGCCTTTATAATGTGGAAACTGTGGAGGTGAATATTGGTGATGGCAACGTAACATCTGAATACAAGTAATGCTTCTGAATAAGGTACTTAAAATGATCATGGTAAGCAAACCGAATGCTGTATGTATTTTACACAGATGAAATAAAAGCATATATTACATGCCTCTGCCTTATTCCATATCTTCCAGTCAAGCAATAGTTCCTGCAGCAGTTTAACATCTTGGATTATAGCATGAGACTCAACATCCAACTTGAACTCTCCATGCTCACTGACGTGGATAACTTCCTCACCACAGCAACCTTCAAGAAGGGTCTATAGAAAATCAGCATTAATGTAAAATGCAGTAATAACTAATTAACCAAATATATGATGTTCAACAGGATTATCAAACTTTTTATCTCAACAGTCATAAAAATTCAAATTCAAAGAAAAACTAGAAAGGAATTAAACATTTCTCCAAACATTTGTGTTATAAAACAATTCAACTTAGTTGTAAATCATAAATTTTCAAACATTTATGATTATTTTATTTCAAACACAGGGTAAAACACCTACAAGTCATTTAGATTTTTAATTTTTGCAGTGCAGGGATGGAACCCTGGGTATATGTATTATAGATACTGACCAAACTTCTAGCTCTTGATTTATCCTTCTTGTTGCTTTGAGTTCACATTCCAGCATTTACTAATGTGTGACTCTATAATAGCTCGTTATCTCTCTATGTTTCTGATGCTATCCCTATGACATGGTAAAATGCAGAAAGAATATAAACCACTACCTTTGGAGCTAAAAAGAATGTTAATTTGTTTAGTTTAGACTGTTTAATCCTCCAGATAACCTTGTGAGGTATAAATGACTATGGTGCTCTTTTGTATAACATTATAGAAGCCGGGATGGATACAGGTGAATTTAGTCCTTGGGTTTTAAGGATTGTTTATTTTTATTTAGTGTGTTCTACGTGTGTAGGTATATACATGAGTGCAGTTGCCTTCCAGACCACAAAAGGGCATGCTTACTCCATATGAGGGAAACTTATGCCTGTATTACAAATCTGTTCAAAATGCAGGAGGTTACAGATCATAGGAGGAACATACTATTATTTTGCTAAATAGTCATGTTATCAAACTGTCTTCTAACTACTTATGTTTATACCCATAGATCTGTGCTGCTTTCAGTCTTGATCATAGAATATTGCTTTTGCATGCCTAAAACAGCAATAAGAACAAGAGAACATAAATGTTCAGCACTGAATATGGTATCTATATCTACCTCCCTGCTCCCAAGACTCAGAGAACATCAAAGAAGACAGGAAGGAAAGAATGTAAGACCTATTAGAATTGCATATACCTTCTCAATGGAGATTCTAAAAGGCAGAAGGGTCTGGACAGGTATGTTGCAGACTCTAAGAGACCACAGATGCCAGCCCAGGCTATTATACCCAGGCAAAACTTTCAATCACCATCACCATAAATGGAGAAAATAAGACATTCTATGACAAAGTCAAATTTAAACAATACCTATCTATATATCAAGTCCTACAAAAGGTGGTAGAAGGAAAACTCCAACTTAACAATGTTAACTTCATACATGAAAACACAAGAAATAATCTCATATCAGTAAAATCAATAGAAGGGAAGTAAATATGCACTTGTGTGTACACACACACTACCACCACCTCCTCCACCTCCACCATTGTCGTCACCACCACTACCACCACCACTAACAACAAAATAACAGAAATCAACAGTCACTGGTGATTGATAACTCTCAATATGAAGGCTCTCACTTCCCTAATCAAAAGACCAAGACTAACAGAATGAATACAAAAAACACACCTCAGCATCAAGGATAGACAACACCTCAAGGTAAAGGGTTGGAAAAAAATATATTCCAAATAAATGGACCTAAAAAGTGAGCTGGTTTAGCTATTTTAATATCTAACAAAATGATGTAAAACCAAAATTAATCAAAAGAGATATGGAAAGACACTACATAATCATCAAAGGGAAGGTGTCACCAAGACGACATTTCAATTTAATATCTATGCCCTAAACACAGGGTACCCAAGTGTATAAAAGAAACACTACTACATGTGAGTCCTACATTGACCCTCACTCCCTGACAGTGAGAGACTGTAATATCCCACTCTTACTAATGGACAAATCATCTAAACAAAACTTAAATAGAGAAATACTGGAGCTAACCAATGTTATAAACCAAATAAACCTAAGAGATATTTACAGACCATTCTCCCCAATCGCAAAGAATATACCTTCTTCTTACCACCTCATGGAACTTTTTCCAAAATTTACTCAGACACAAAGCAAGACTCAACAGATACAAGAAAATTGAAATAACACCCTGCATCATATCAGCCCACTGTGTATTAAAGCTGTGTATCAAGAACAGAATCAACAGAAAGCTTACAAACTCATGGAAACTGAACAACTCTCTACTGAATGAAAAATAGATCAAGACAGAAAGAAATTAAAGACTTTCTAGAATTCAATGAAACACAGCATACCCACACTTATGTGACAAAAAGTGGTGCTAACACTAAATTCCAACATAAAAAAAATGAGGAGAACTTATACTAACAACTAGGTAAACATCTGAAAGCTCTAAAACAAAAAGAAGTAATAATACTCACAAGGAGTAGACAGCAAAAAATAATCAAACTAAAGTCTAAAATCAATAAAATAGAAACAAAGAGAACAATACAAAGAATCAATACAGAGTCAGTTCCTTGAAAAAACCCCAAGAAGATAGACAAACCCTTATCCAAACTAACTAAAAGGTAGAGAGAGATTATCCAAACTATCAAAATCAGAAGCATAACAACAGACACTGAGAAAATCTAGAGACTCCTAAGAACATAAGAAGAACATAATTTAAACGTCCTATATTCCACCAAATTTTAAAATCTAAAAAAAAAAAAAAAAGGATGATTTTTCTTAATAGGTACCACTTACGAAAGTTAAATCAAGATCAGATAAACTATTTAAATAGACCTATAACCCATAGTTAAATAAAAGCAGTCATCAAAGACCAAACAAAAGAGCCCAGGACTAGATGATTTTACTGCAGAATTCTATCAGACTTTCAAAGAGCTAGTTAACATTAGTATTCCTCAAATTACTCCACTAAATAGAAACAGAAGGAACATTGCTCAATCATTTTATGAGACTACAGTTACCCTGACACCCAAACCACATAAAGACTCAACAAAGAAAGAGAATTACAGACCAGCTTCTCTTAAGAACATAGATACAAAAATATTCAATAGAATACTCGCAAACCAAATTCAAGAACACATCAAAAACATTATCTACCATGATCAAATAGGCCTCATCCCAGAGATGCAGAGATGGTTCAATATACAAAAATCTGTAAATATAATTCACCATACAAACACATTGAATGAAAAAAACACATGATCAATCTCATAAGATGTAGAAAAGGCCTTTAACAAAATCCAACACTCTTTCATAATAAAAGTCCTGGAGAGATCAGGGATACAAGGGACATACCTAAATATAAGAAAGGCAGTATACAGCAAGCTGATAGCAACATCAATTTAAATGGAAAGAAACTCAAAGCAATTCCACTGAAATCAGTGGCAAGATACGGGTGTCCACTTTCTCCATATCTGTTCAATACAGCACTTAAAGTTTAGCTAGAGCAATAAGACAACTGAAGGAGATCAAGGAGATACAAATTGGAAAGAAAAAAGTCAAAGCACTGTTAATTGTAGATAATACAGATAAGGGACCCCAAAAATTCTACCAGGAAACTCCTACAGCTGGTAAACACTTTCAGCAAAGTGGCTGGATACATGATTAATTTGAAAAAAAAAATATCAGCAGCCCTCCTACACAAATAACAAATGGACTGAGAAAGAAATCAGGGAAATAACACCTTTCACAATATCCTCAAATAATATAAAATATCTTGGAGTAAGTGTAACCAAGCATGTAAAAGACTTGCATGATAAAAAAAAAAACTTGTATGATAAAAAAACTTGTATGATAAAAAAAAGTCCCTGTAGAAAGAAACTGAAGATGTCAGAAGATGGAAAGATCTCCCATGCTCATGGATCAGTAGGATTAACGTAGTGAAAATGGCATCCTACAAAAGCAATCCAGAGTCAATGCAATTGCCATCCAAATTCCAATAAATTTTTCACAAATCTTGAATGGACAATTCTCAACTTCATATGGAAAAACAAAAAGCCCAGAAGGAGCTAAAACAATCCTGTACAATGAAAGAATGCTGGATGTCCTACCATTCCCAATTTCAAGTTGTACGACAAGCAACAGTAATAAAAAGTCACATGGCATTGGCAAAAAAAAAAAAAAAAAAAGACATGCTGGTCAATGGAACTGAACTGAAGACCCAGTCACAAATCCACACACATAAGGGCATCTGATTTTTGATAATTCAGAAATGCACACAGAGAAAAAGCATCTTCAACAAATGATGCTGGTCTAACTAGATGTCTGCATGTAGAAAACCACAAATAGATCCATATTTATAACCTTGCACAAAACTCAAGGCCAAGTAGATCAAAGACCTCAAGGTAAAACCAGATACACTAAACCTGTTAGAAGATAAAATGGAAAATACCTTCCAACGCAATAGAGCAGGAAATTACTTCCTGAGTAGACCACCAATAGTGCAGCCACGAAGATTAATAAGTGGGACCCTGTGAATCTGAAAAGCTCCTGTATGGCAAAGGACATATCATTTGGACAAAGCATCAGCCTATAGATTGGGGAAAGATTTTTTACTAACGTCATATCAAATATATATATATAAAAAACTCAATATCAAAATAACAAATAATTCAATTAAAATGGGGGAAAGATCTCAACAGAGAATTCTCAATAGAGGACTCTTAAATGGCTGAAATACATTTAAAGAAATGTTCAACATCCTTAGCAATTAGTAAAATTTAAATCAAAACTACTTTGAGCTTCCATCTTCCACCTGTCAGAATAACACAAGTGACAGTTCATGCTGGTGAGGGTGTGGAGCAAGAGAAACACTCCTCCACTGCTGGTGAGAGTGCAAAAAATATGGAAATCATTATGGCAGCTACTCAGAAAGTTATAAGTCAATTTCCCTCAAGACCCGGCTATACCACTCTTAGGCATATACCCAAAAGACACTTCATCCTACCACAAACACACTTGCTCAACTATGTTCATGTTAGCTTATTCATAATAGCCAGAATCTGGAAACAACTTAGATGGCCCTTACAGGAGAATGGATAAAGAAATTGCGGTACATTTACACAATTGAGTGTTATTCAGCTGTCTAAAAAATTGTATCCTGAAATCTGTAGGCAAATGGATGAAATTAGAAAAAAAATCATTGAGTGAGGTAAATCAGACCAAGAAAGATAAATATGGTATGTTTTCATTTATAAGGGGATATTAGTCATTAAGTAAATAATAACCAAACTATAATCCATAAACTCAGAGATGTTAGGTACAGAGGAGGAGACAGGGACAGTGGGCAGGGATGCAGAAATCTCCTGAGGAAGAGGCTGAAAGAGTTAAGAGCCAGAGGGGATGGAGGATACCAGGAGAATAAGGCCTGAAAGTAAAGTGCATATAAGCTCACAGAGACTAAAGCAGCAAGGAGAGGGTCTACATGGGTCTATACCATTTCCTCTGTGTACATGTTATAACTATTAGTTTAGTATGTCTATGGGACTCCTAACTGTAAGAACGAGTATGTCTCTGTCTCTTATGCTTGCCTCTGAGACTCTTTTCCCCGTTGTGTTGCCATGTACAACATCAATATGATAGTTTTTTGTTTTATCTTACATATTTTATTTTGTCATGTTTGGTTGTTATCTCTTAGAAACTTGCTTTTTTTTTCTTATGAGAGACAGAAAGGAAGTGGATCTGGAGGGGAGAGGATGAAGAGAAACAGGGAGGAGGAGAAGGAGGAGAAACTATCATCAGGATATGTTGTATAAGGAGAAAATTTATTTCTAATAAGAAAATATAAAAAGGAAAAAAGAAGAACAAGAGAATATGAAGTTGGGAGGCAGTCTTGTTGGTGAGGGGTCCAGGAGAGATGGAAAAGAGAAGTTGGGAGTGGCTCTGACCAAAGTATTTTATGTACATGTATAAAATTCTCAAATAAGAAATAAAATATTATATAAAAAAATTTCAGAGTTAGGAAATGGCTCAATTGTTAAAACATCTGCCTCACAAGAATGAGTACGTGAGTCTGAAAACTCTCATAAGAGTTAGATGCAGGGGGCGGTCCTTGCCGACGTAACCGCTGTGGGCACAGGGTTTAGGGCATGCCTGATTCCCGGCGCCACACCATTGAACTGCGCATGTATATCGCAAAGGAACCTGGGAGTTTGAGCGAGCAGCCAATCATGATTGACTACGCCCAAGGGCTATAAAAAACGGGACGACACATACGGCCGCCCTCTTTCGGGGCCGCCCTCTTTCGGGTAACCGCTTCTGTGCTTCTGTTCTTCCTCTATCTTACTCTCTCTGTCTCCCCCACTCAGGTAAAAAGAATAAAATCACCACGAAAGGATCCCCACGTGTTCGTGTGAGTTCCTGCGGGCAGGGATACCACGCGCGTTACAGCTATGCATACCTGTAACAGCACTAAGGCAGGGCAGAAACCAGAAAATTTAGCCAAGATGAACTTCAGGTTCAGTATGAGAACTCTATCTCAGGAATTAAGTTGGAGAGCTAGAGGAAGGCACCTGACATCAACCTCTGTACTCTGTGAACACACACATACACACACCTGTATGTGCACTCACATGCACACATCCGCACTAACAAGTGCATACATACAAACATGACAAACAACAACAACGAATTCTAACTGTAGCAACACAGACTGACCGCAGCAATACATCCTGGGGGACTTTAAGTGTGAGAGTGAGACAAACAAGTTCATTAGCCCACAGAGGAAAGGGCTTGCTGTGGAATACATCTGTGTCTATTTAGACCTAAAATTCTTGTGGTTTATTTTCTTCCTTTCTAAAATACTTAGAAAAGAGAAAGAATCAGAAGAGGAGCATGGTTTGAATGCATATATATTAGAAAGTTTCCTTCATTTACTAGCAGCATAAAATGATTATGGAAAATTTTGATAAAAGGTGTCACTGCATAGAAACAACAAGAAATTTTTTGAGGTAATACCTTCAAAATGTGAAAGCCAACAATGCATTTCTGTTTGACCAACACTTGGTGAATCATAGAAAGTCCATTACAATTTTCCAATTCATGTGTTCTCTGTTGGCTGTACTTAATTAAAGACAAAACAACACGCAGAGCTAATGCTTGAGTTTCTTCACAGCTACTCACTTCAACAACCTGAAAACAAAAAGTAGATGGTTTTCTTAGTCTGTTAATAGTAAAAATTTAATGTATGTGATTGTCTAAATGTCATATCTAGCAATTCTTAGTGCCTACACTATATTTATTTGTATTTAAATATTAATTATTAAAGATTTTAAATTATAGATAAGCAAAACTGAAAATTATAAATTTCATTCTTTTTAAATCTCTCAAATATACTAAAATGAACAAAGATAACACTGACAGCTTTAGAGATCACTAGCATCTTATACCTATTAATCTGAAATGGGATCATAGAATTTGAGTTTTCCATGGTCTATCAAGAAACAGGCTCAAGTGCAGGAAAAGAGTCATAGACAACCCTCCCCCCTACCCCCCGACAAATTCCCCTTACTGGGAGCCCCACAGGAACACCAAAGTACACAACCATAAGGTATATACAAAGGACCTCGTTCAGACCCATACAGGGTCCGTGTTTGTCACTTCAGTTTCTATGAGTCCCTATGAGCCCTGCTTAGTTGATTCTGTGGGCCGTGTTCTCATGGTACTATGCTCAGCTATAAAATGAGTGTTTGTGCCTAGAATTATTGTATCTGGTTAGGCCATGTTCAGTGGATATCTCTAGGAGTCTCCACCCCCTTTTTTAAGGAAAACAGAGGAGTAATTGATCTGAGGGAGAAAGTAGAGACTTAGAGGAGTGAAGGGAGGGAAACTGCAGTCGGGATATAAAGTATGAGAGAAGAATAAAAGTTAAAAAAAAAAAAAAGAAGCAGACTCAACATCATGTTATGGGAGACATAAAGAAGCAAAGAGTAGAATGTACCAGTGAGGGCTCCTGTAAAGCACAAAGATAAAGGCAAAAACAAAAACCACATCTTGTGCCTAGAAGCATAGTTCAACCAATGCCTCTGATACCTCTGACTTATAAGAACTAGGGATGATTATTCCAATAAAAGTCAAGACGGGATTTAGAATTCTACTGCACATACATTCAGGATCCGGCACAGCACCCACTTCTGACTCCTCTATTGGTTTAAGGGAGGTGGCACTAAGAAGGTAACCTGAAGAGGAAGGCAGGCTCTGCCTGGGTATGGGGAACACAGGGATATGGGGAATGGGCACAGGGCATATCTAGAAAGGCACAGGCCTACACTGGAACACCTAAAGGTTCACATTTTTGTTTGACAGGAAATTAGGCTTAAAAGACAGACTGTTTCTATAAAGCTTTTAGGAAAAATACATTTTATCTTTATAGGAAGCAGAGGATTACTTAACACATTTTAAATTTTAAATGTGAAAACATACTTTAAAAGTCTATTAGCAAGATCATAAATGTATGCACAGTAGAAATTAAATGTTTTTTTTCTAGGATCCAATTATATTTACTACCTGAATAAAATAGGAAAAACCAAGGGCATACATCTTGAAATTATAATGTGA
Source organism: Rhabdomys pumilio (assembly GCA_030674055.1). Taxonomy (NCBI): domain Eukaryota; kingdom Metazoa; phylum Chordata; class Mammalia; order Rodentia; family Muridae; genus Rhabdomys; species Rhabdomys pumilio. The sequence continues at coordinate 1,010,306 of JANHMN010000026.1, forward strand.
AAAGAGATCACGACAATCTATTCACCTAGATACTAGATGGGGAAAAGCAGCAGGAGAATGAATGACAAGACAGGAAACACACTAGGGTAGATAAGCTGCTTATAAGATTTTTACTAGAACGTTGACAAGAACAAATGCTGGCACACCCTTTATTGCAAAATTAGATCAAAGGTGGCCTCATTAAAGGCAGTGAGATCCTTAAGAACTTACTGTGAAAATCTGATGCTTTAGAAGTATGCTTAGGGATAAAATAAAATGGCATTCTAAGGATAAAGGAAGATCAACATTGCTCTAAACAGGGACATAGACCTGAGGAAGTAGAAATTATATGTAGCAAAACAAGGTTATTTGTGTCCAGAAGGTTTTTTTCAGCAAACCTTAAAATAGAAAAGTATTTAATTATGGACCGTTCATTCTCTATCAGGAAAGATACTCTTCCTGCCTGTGAATAGCTAAAGAGAGAAGATAAGTAAATGGTTTATTTTAAATGATGCTTATAGACAAAGTATTTTTATACTGGATCTAGAGAGATGACTCAATGGTTAAAGGAGCTTGCTGCTTTTCCAGAGGACTGGAGTTTGGTTCCCAGCACCCAAGTCAGGTGACACACAGCTACCTTCTACCAGTATATACACATATTATGTGATTACACACGCAAACACATACACATAATTAAAATGGATAAATCATTTAAAAACATTTCTTTTTTAAAAAATTTCTTTCACATCATTAGTATGTATTTTCCTTTCCAAAGGCAATTTAAAATCTCACATATTTAACATTTACTTGTTCCAATTACATTTATGTGATAATAGAAAACTTCTAAGATCTTCAAAAATTAAAATAAACCCTTTTTATCCATGGCCGAAAGTTTGGTATCAACTGTCATATGTGATAATTTTTTGTCTTAAAGTTTTACATAGTTGAGTATAGCTTTGTTTGGTACTCTATACGAAGCCTTACAATTTATCAATAAAGAGATGGAGCTTCTGTTCAGACCAAACTATATTCATGATTCTTACCCTAGCAAAGAGAAAAACAAATAGACCAGTCCCGCCAATCTCATGCAGAATGCCTTGGATGGTTTTACATTCCGTAGGTTGAAGGCTTTTGAGTTGAGAAGGTTCTAGCAAGATGCTCTGGGCTTCCTTTGAGCTGAAGGGTCTTTGAGAGAGCTGAGTTTTCACCTGGCCCTTGAGTCGAATCACAGGCTCATAGATGGTGTACTGAGCAGGACAGTAAGTTGTATAAACAACTGAAAGACTTTCCTAAAACACAAACATTTTCATTTAGTGACAAAACAAAGTTTAAAATGTTACCTATCAACTAGCAAATGTTTCAATAAGAGACACTTAACTAATTTTTACTTTTTAAGATAGCCACTACACTAAACAAAGATGGACAGAGAGGCACTGCAGTCTCCCACAATGGAGATGACCAGCTAATCAAGTGGTGATCAATAACATGAAGCACAGTTGAGGATTCTGGCTTTGATATGTCCAGAATAAACATGAAATTAAAATATAAATACTACTAGCTATAGCTAAGCCTTTTTCTCATTATTCAGAGAATTCTTTATCAGTACTATAATCAAACTCACATAGATAAGATTTTATATATTTAATGAAGGAGAGCTAAGTCTTCTGCCACGCTCAGCTTACTTTTGGCACTACTCTAAATTCTTAGAAATACGAGGACTCTGGGCTAATTTACCCCAAGTTTTTGTTTTGGATTTGCTCATTGGCTGCCTACTTAGTTAAATGTGTCTCTGAGGGAGTTAAAGAATGTACGAGTCAGAGGGGATTGGAAGACACCAGAGCATGGCCCACTGAATCAACTAAGCAGGGCTCACAGAGACTGAAATAGCAAGCATAGGGACTGCATGGGTTTGTACCAGGTCTTCTGTGTATATATTAAGGTTGTAAGCTTGACATTTTCGTGGCACTTCTAACAGTAGGAGAGGAAGTATCCCTGACTCTCCTGCCTGCTCCCGAGACTTCCTCCTATTTGGTTATCTTAGCCAGCCTTGATATGCAGGCATTTGCCTTGTCTTATTATATTTTGTTTTGTTCTCTTTGGCTGTTGTCTCTTTCAAGCCTCCTCTTTTTTGAACAGTAACAAACAGGGTGTGGATCTGAGGGAGAGAGAAGATGGGGATGTCATTAGGAGGAGTAGAAGGAGAGGAAAGTGGTTGGGATGTGTTATATAAAAGAAGAATCTATTTTCAATTTTAAAAAGGAGTGTCTCTGAATAGATTTTTCTTTCATTAGAACTAAGTTCCACTCTGTCAGGATAAGTAAACAAAATTAAGTCAAATTTTTCTTTCACAGATAGTAGTTTCAACCAACACTAGTCCATGTCAAACTTCTCTGATCTACTCCTGACAGAAGTAAAAGAGAATCCTAGGATTTGGACACTTATAAAGAAGCCATAGAAATTTAAGTAGTCTCATTAAGTATAGCACATGTCTTATCTACAGTCTAGACTGGTGCTATTAACAAGAATCTCCTGAACTGTGCACTGGTAGAGCAAAATTAAAGAATGATGCAAAAAAGCAATAGGGAACAAACAGCAATACTTTGAAGGGAAAACGCCTACTTTATACTGACATTAATGAACAAATTAAACCCAGAATATATGTTATTAAATTTTGTGTGTGCACATATATATGTTACAACATACATATGGTTTTCCTTCTAGCTTTACATGGATTCCAGGGTTCAGGCTGAGGTCACACACACAAGATCAGGCTTTCACAACAAACCTTTTTACCCACTGAGCCATCTCATGGTCCCTTAATACATGCAATTATAACTAATATTATAAGTGAATCTTTGTATTTATTTCTAAGTAAGAAAAGAAATATAATGTGTGATTTTTAAAAGACTATGTCAAACTGAAAGTGCTATATCTTCAACGTACCATAAACATTTTTCTGAAAGATAATTAGGTATAAAATAAACTTAGCTGATAAAATTGTTATATAAATATAATTTCAAACAAATAAGAATATATACACTTAAAGCATGAAACAAGTTTAACAGGAGATTAAAGGTTTCACAATTTTTTTTAGAAAAAACTCCACATTCTAAGAAAATAACAAAATTAAAAACTTTAAGAATCTAATTCACTGCAAATTATACATTCCAATGAACGTATCTAAATAAACCTTCTACAATGTTAAAACTTATGAAACTAAAACTTACAATTAAAAGACCAACATCCACATCTTTCTTGGTCATGAAAAGGTCTCTGATTTCATCACATCTCAAAATTTCTTTATTAATATATTTAGAGTAGTCAATCTCTGGCTTGCCATATTTACATGGCATTATGGATGTATAGTTGGGTCCACAAGCATACAGGTAAAAGGCCTCTTGTGAGCCAATCCTAGCTCCTGGATAAACAGAAAAGTAGAGCTAGTTATTTAAAGCATTTCAAGTAGAATTTTCCATAAATAGCAAGAAAATGAGGTTTTGTGTGTGTGTGTGTGTGTGTGTGTGTGTGTGTGTGTGTGTGTGTGTGTGTGTGTTTGAGAGAGAGAGAGAGAGAGAGAGAGAGAGACTGACAGATTCTTTCAGTTGTTTACTAGATCTTACAAAACTCAAAGGCTCAGTTTCCAAGTAAGTGTAAGGATGCTAACCTATGTAGACTATGTTAATGATGCATAGACATAAAGTAAACTGGGAAGCTTTTGATTTTTTTTGTTGTTGTTGTTCCTTAAGATGGTAAATTTTAATTTAACCATGCTTAGATTTGTTTTGCTGTGTTTTCTTTTTGTTTTGTTTTGCTTTGTTTTTTTGGGGGGAGGAGGGTTGTTGTTGTTGTTTAAGATTTATTTATTTATTTTTATGTGTATGGGCATTTTGCCTACATGAGTGCCTGGTTCCTGTGAATTTAGAAGAAGGCATTGGATCACTTAGAACTGGGGTTGCAGATGGTTGTGAGCCACCATGTGTGTGCTGGGAACTGAACCTTGTCCTCTGCAAGAGCAAAGAATGTTCCTAACCTCTGAACCATATATCCACCCTCCCCACCCACCCTCCACTTTGTGACAGGGTCTTGTTGTTGTTGTTTGAACTTTTTGAGACAGATTTTTTTTTTCTGTATAGCCTCAGCTGTCCTGGAATTCACTCTTTAGAACAGGCAGGCTAGCCTTAAATTCAGAGATTCACCTGCTTCTGCCTCCGCCTCCCAAGTACTAGAACTAAAATCATGTGCCACCACTTCCCAGCTTTTTTTTTTTTCTTTTTTAATTTTTATTTTAAGACTTTTAATTTTTTTTTTTTTTTGATGAAAACTCTTTCTTGGTGCATTTCATTTTAAATAAAATTAGAATTAATGACTTTATTTTCTCTCATCTAAACACACTCCAAATGTTACCATATGCCAGGTTTAATACTTTTTAAATGGTATATTTCATTGCTTTGGCAAAAATTCACTATTTGGATAAAATGCACTAAAATCATGAATAAAAGATGGACAGAAGTAGCTCAATGGTTAAGAACAATGACTGATTTTGCAGAGGGCCTGGATTTAATTCCCAGCATTTGCATGGCAGCTTACAACCTCCTGTGGCTCCAGCTACATGGGATGTGACCCCTTCTTCTGACTTCTGTGGATACCAGCCATATATGTGGCACACAGACACATAAGCAGGCAAAACACCCCCTACACATTAAAAGTTATAAATAAACTTTACATAAATAGGTTTCCTAGTTATGTCATTGTACTTCCCAAGCAATGCTGATTAAGTGTATGAGATGAGGTTACAAACTCCATCTCCACGTCACATAGCAACTGTAAGGAAACATTCCATAATAAAATGGTAAAAATATCCTGAACATAAATGTTAGAATCTTGGGAAAGAAGTACTTATTAAACACAAGTCAAAGAAGAGAGAACAGAATTGCTCTCAGGTTAATTTATGTAAGATGTGTTAATTTAAAGATTGTAAGTGTTTCTGGGGGAAATATACCATTGAAGAGGAGCAAGTTCCCAAGGTCCCATTTTCCAGCTAACTGCAGAAACTCTTCTTGGGATGGTAAGCAATGACCAATCATGCAAAACGTTTTATTGCTGTCTGATGATAAGCTTGTTTTTCTTGGAAGCACAAAATCCAAGACGACATCAGTCTTCCTACATTAAAAACAAAGTTAAGTTAATGGTATGTAGGAATACCATGAACGTTTAATAAGGGGACGTTCCTGAACTTTTCTAGGTACTGGGCTGTATCTTAGACAATGGGAGGGAAAAGAGGGTAGCCTCTGTCTCTTGGTCAGAGGTGCAGGCAGCAGACAGGACCATGTAGAACAGATTCTATATGTTGGCCAGGGAAGAAAACAAACATTTGCTCCAAGCTGTCCTTGTCTCCTGGTTCCTACACATGCCCCTTCCTGGCATTTGCTCCAAGTTGTCTTTGTCACCTGGCTTCTGCATGTGGGCCTCCTTGGCTCACAGAAACAAAGTAATAACCTCTCCCTATTTTGTTTAAGTCTCACACCTTGGCGATGATTCCTAATGCTCCATGAGTGTTGGAATCAGAGTTTCAGAATGTCCCCAACTTTTCTGTATTAAACTCTGAAATGCCAGTATTTTTGTATTTTGTTTTCTTTTTTTTTTTTTTTGAAGACCAGGCTGGCCTCGAACTCAGAAATCTGCCTGCCTCTGCCTCCCATATATTTTGTTTTCTAATGCTAAAGATTACAGAAATTTTGTTAGGTCTGTTTTTCTGTAAAGGCTGGTCAAGAATTCTTATGTAAAACAGAACGAGGACAGGTAAAAGTAAAGCTTTCTCAGAGAGAAACACAAAGGCTGACAGGACTCCATCACCTGAGACACTGCTAAGTTCAAGTCCACCCCTGTTTCAGAAATGCCTTAAACTCCATATTAAGGTAATGAGGATGACCTATTAAGGCAAAGTCTAAATTTAGAACATGGAAACTTACATGGCTAACTCACTTTTAAAAATTAAACATTTTTAATACATTTAGTTTAAAATTCTAGTATCTGATTCAGATTTAGTAAATAAAGCCGATTATCTTAATAGTAATATTTTTCATTCTTAAAATTACATTTTTGTATATATGTATGTATATGACTTCAATGAACTAATCTCTTTTGAGTAATTTTTGAGAGATTAAGGAGGTAACATATATAAAACACCTAGCAAAAGGTCTAATAAGTATATAACACATAATAAACTTTTATAAAAAGTAAAATCATAACTATCAGCTTGTCACTCGCTCTTGCCAAGCTTTTCCATCTTTTCTACCCATTTTTCTTTCTCATGACTCAACTGAGACTCTTCCAGCCACTTTTTTAAAAATTTTTTTTAATTGGATATTTTATTTACATTTCAGATGCCAATCCCTTTCCCCATTTCCCTCCCTAGAAAACCCCTATCCCGTGCCCCCCCCCTTTCCATTTGGCTTTTATACAATTTTTTTTAAATGTTAATCAAGGGCTTTATAAGTATGGTAATGCTCAATCAGAAGTGTAACCTAATACCCAACCTAGCTATGTAAACTATCTTTGACTAGTGGAGACACGTGAACTTCTGCCTCCATGCCCCCTCTCTCTTTCTCTCTCTTTTTCTCTCTCATTACCTAGCTTCTCATCTACTTCATCTTCTCCTCTCCTTACTCCATCTTTTCCTCTCGGTGCTCCTTCCCCCTTAGCTCCTCCTACATATTACCCTTCCTGTTAAAATAAAGCTTTTCTCTCAGAATACAATTAGAGCATAATTATTCCTATTTGTACCAGTGAGGTACAAGATAGTCTTAATACCCAGTCCATCCTTTTGTTGACTAGCCAGAACCTCTGTCGTCTCTCTTGACTAGAACACTTAGTTTTGAACCTGGCTTTTTCTTGGCTTTAGAATGAATGTCAGCTGATAACCCTCCACTCAGATCTTTTCTCTCAAGGTAAATAGCCTGGATTGGTTATGAGTCTATAGGTCTTCAATGCCATCAGAAATCCAGAATGACTAAATTAACTGAATTTATGGGAAGCACCAAGCATAGCTTCTAAAACTTAGCCAATTTATAGAGACCGCTGAACACCTCTTCCAGCCACTTTTATAATTTGTGCTGGTTAGTTTTTGACAGCTTGGCAAAGTCACCCAAGGAAGAAGGAATCTCAGTTGAGAAATTGCCTTTATGAGACTGGCCTGTGGGCATGTATGTGGGATGTTTTCCTGATTGTTGATTAATGGAGGAGGACCTATGCTGTGCTGTGATACCTGTAGACATGTAGTCCTATGCTGTATAAGAACAAGCCAGGGGTTAGCATAGGAGTGAACAGCATTCCTGTGTTCTCTGCTTCAGTTCCTGCCTCCAGATTTCTGCCTTGCATTCCTGCCTGGCTCTCGTAAATGATGGACTATAATCCATAAACCAAATAAATCCTTTTCTCCCTGAGTTGGTTTTGGTTAGTGTTTTATCAACACAATAGAAAGCAAACTAGGGCACAGTTCATTCAGGTTAATGTTTTCATTACGATAGTCTACAAAATGTTTAACTTGACTGTGAAGTCTGTGTGGTAAAAGTCATGTAGTATTCTACCTGAATCTGTCATAGTGTATAGTTCTAAGACCCAATCTAAGTCTGTTACCAGATATAAATGCTTTATATTCTATTGTCATTTAATTTCTTTCTATCTCAACTTAAGTTAGGCATTAGTCTTCTTATTCAATTAATTTAAAGAGCTCCTAGTACATTAATTCTTGTAATATGTGGGTTTGAGGGATAATATTGAAAGCTCCAATAATTACTTACCTAGTATATATTGATCATAAATATATAATGCTCCTCATGCTTAAATATAGTCATCCATAGTATTCATTGGAGGCTGGCTGCAGACATCCCATGGACACCAAAAGCTAAATTCAAATCCCTTCTAGAAAATGCCATATTTACATGTAACTTACACACAGCCTCTTATATAAGTTAAACTATCTTTAACACCTAAAATAAATGCCTTATAAATAGTTGTTATGCTCTATTGTTTAGAGAATAACCATAGGCAAGACTATAAATGTTCATCATAGACTATAAATGTTCATTATGATAAATGATCATAAATATCATCAATATTTGAGATGCAATTCTCAAATATTGTCAGTTGGCTGAATCTTCAAGAGCAGAATTCAGGGACAATTTTCAAAAGTCATGTCTATGGAAGAGTTACTCTTACTGAAGTGATAAACAACAGAAAAAATTTAGATTTTGATATAAATTTCTGTTAATGCATATTAAATTTTACCTAGTTTGCAATGTTTCAGGAATGAAAACTAAAACTAAAACTGTAACTGAGAAGAGTATCTCTGAGAATGCTTCTTACCTCTGCCCAGAGACCCATATGGAGATTTCCCCATGGACATTCTTTTTCCCTTGAGGATGCTGAATATAGGTAAGTACTAAGTGTTGCCATTTGCTTGGAAAGAAAACGTTCTCCTGTGATTCCACCTGTGCTAGTGAAACAGCTTTCTTGTCATCATTTGAGTCCACGCACACACTATAGAAAAAAGTCACAGATCAAAAGATGACAATTCTGACCTTAATAGTTAACACATACGCTGCGTTGCAACTGTCATACTCAATATCTACAATTAAAAGTGACTTCTACTTTAAAACAATCCAACTGAGAAAGTCTGTATAACTTTTACATCACATCTGCTTCAATTTATAAACTAAAAGAGATCAGATTCATTGACTGATGTTAATAACTTGGGCAATAATTTCTATATATCAGTTTGCAAAGGGAGTCTCTACTTACATACTCATTGTCTATTTTAGAACTTAATAATGTAATATTTGGTTCACCAAGAAGCTAATACATACTGTAATAAATATATAAATGCCAGAATGTATTGGATGCTAATTTTCTTTACAAGATTACTGAAAGTATTCTGAATATATGCAGAAAACACCTAGTAACATTTATAATATCTACAGACATAAAATTTAAATAACATACAGACTTTAATTTTGACTTTTAGAAAGGTAATATGCAATATACATTAAGCTAGTAAATTGCTGTGTCCTGTTTGAGCTCACTGAGAAGCAGGATAGACACCACACCCCTATTTCAAACCTAAGCATGTTTGTCTCAAGTGTCTTCTAAAGTTCTTGTCCAGGGACAGGCTGGTCCCTTAGCTCTGTGATAGGGAAAAAGAAAACAAGAAAACAGCACAAGAATAAAAACACTGTGCCCTTAAAGGCACAAAGAGAGAGTACTGTTTGAGTAAAAACGGAATACCTTTGAGAACAGCTAAATAAGAGAAACACTGTCCAACAGACATTACTATCCTTGTTGCATGGCATAAAAATGGTTGCACTGGTAAGGGAAACTGGAAGCTCATCTGTGGAGCTTCTCTGCCTACAAGCCACGAAACCAAGAATGCCAGTATGACTATTTCCAGCAAGACTTCTCCAGTCATGTCTGCTGCATGTCTAGGCACCTGATTTGGCATGTTTTGCTATCTGTGTACTGCTAGATAGAATTCACGTGCTGTCTAATAATTGTTCTTTTAATTTTTCCTGTAATAATCTTTAATAACAAATTGTTCTTATAAATAGTATTTGATAATTTTTTTTAAAGATAGATTTATTTATTTATTTATTTATTCACTATTGCTCTCTTCAGACACACCAGAAGAGGGCATCAGACTCCATTGCAGATGGTTGTGAGCCACCATGTGGTTGCTGGGAATTGAACTCAGGACCTCTGGAAGAGCAGTCAGTGCTTCTAACCACTGAGCCATCTCTCCAGCCCCTATTTGATAATTTCTTAAATAAATTATTTAAATACATGATATATTTGCTAAGAGTTGAGAGTAAGCAATACCGAAAGATAAAAGTGCCACTGTGGGGATCAGCCCACACTTGCATCATCAGTGCTTTGGATCCCAATGAAATCAAGTGAATACAGCCGTCTTCTATGAGTCTGTCACCAGGACTGATGGATTCTGTAATTTCTGGTCTGTCACCTTCTGTGAGAAAAACGTCAGAATCATCGATAAAATAGTTCATTAAGACTGTATGGAAGAGTAAATTTTAAAGAATACAATGTGTGTTGGTTTATTTGTAACAGATTGTTTACCCCAAATGCCTAAACCTGGTTCAAACAACAGTATTTTCCAAGGTTAAATGTTAACCTCAAAAGATCATGGTGGGTTAAAACAAAACAAAACACACACCACACACACACACACACACACACACACACACACACACACACACAAACAAAAAAAACAAAAAACAAAAAACAAAAAAAACAAAAAAAACCCCCAGTGTTTTAAAATGCTTTAAAATACAATAACTAAGGGCAGTTGTGGGTAGGGCTGCCAGAGGACTGTCATCAGCCACACTCTATACCAATGTTTTGCTTTTGTTGGATTGAGCCACTATAACACAATCGACCATGGCCCAGGGAGCACATGCCATCAACAAATGCCTTGTGCTAATAAAATTGTTAGAAAGGCATGATCTATAATACTATTAATACTCTTCTTAGAAAAACTGCAGTGCTTGAATGGTCATTATTTAGGGTGGTAAATGACCTTGATATAAAAGTGCTAAGTGATGCCAAAACCCTGAATCATAGTTTGTCTCCAGCTCAGAGAAATGTTTATAGGCTTTGGGCTAGCTGGTTGTCCCTCCCAGTGCCATCTTACTATTTAAATCTTGAGCTGCCATTATCTGCCCCAGCAATGGCAGGTGGAATATGTGTGATGAGCTATTTGTTACTATGATGTGACTTTATGTTAAACTAAGCTAAGATGTACTAAAATACACAGTGCATGTCCAAAGGCTCAGACTTTTAAAGAAGGGGACCATTATCAGTTATTAGGTTATATAAATATTAGCCACCATTTTCAACAGGTTAAAAGAATACATAACCAGTTCTTAAGACTATTTCCTCTAGCTGCTCTATGTCCTGAGAAACTTTTGAATGCTTAAAAAAGATGAGAACAAAAACAAGATGCAATTTCAATACAGCCTAACAGCATCTCTTCAGTTATAGATGAACTCTATTCTAACATTGGACTGTTGCATATAAATGATCAAGAACAGGAACTAGAAGGGGCCACTGGTATAAGACACAGAAGGAGAACTTGAAGTGAAATGGCTACAGGGTTTTATTTATTCCTTCCTAGTATCAAAGGCCATACTAACACAGTAATGGGACTGCTAACTTCAGTAGCTGTTGCAGAAATTGAGTATTCCCACTTCCCTATTTAGAGTTTAGAGACAATGAAGATTTCAAGGCTGTCTGAAAACTCAGGTTTTGGTAACAGAGTAGTGAAGTAGGACCTTTAAGGTGAAGAAAATTCAAAGAATACAATAAAATACTGCCATATATACTTAAAGCTCAGGCAAACAACTATTTGAAGAATCTTAGCATACAGATCAGACCCTGCCATCATACCTTCTTCTTCAAAACTGCCGTCTTCTAGAACTGATGGTTTGTTTCTTTTCTTTACCTTCTTTCCTCTTTCTGCAGCACTCTCAAATTCATGGATATATTCCACATTAAACCACAGAGAAACACTAAATCCTTCTGACAGGTGTGGCCAGCAGTTCTGCCCCAGCAATGGCAGGTGGATTGGGGCTATGTGCCAAGAGGAGAGCAGTTTATAGGGAAAACTATCTCTGTCAGCCTCTTTCTTGCCTCGGGAAATCCGTGCTCTTCTCAATAAGCCTAAGGCTTTACTGTTAAGAATCCCAGGAGGCTTTTGTGATGAGACACCATTGCTTACACTTGGGGTATGGAGCAAAGGGAAGGTCAGATACTGTGAAGGGCTCATAGCAAAATCACTTTCAACAATTTTCCGAATACCAAGGAGAAGAATTTCCTAGAGAAAAAGAAAAACAAGAAGAAGCTTACAATCTTATAACCCAGATACGTAACAATCTAAAACTGCAGGTTATAAGAAAAATAAATATATCTATATACAACAGATTTAATTCTTATGCAATCTCTTGATAAATTTGGTTTGAATTTTGGTATTTATGTTATAAATCTATTATTTATGAGTAACTTTTTAAAAATTTTTATTGGATATTTTATTTATAATACAGATGTCAACTCCTTCCTCCATTTCCCCTCCCTAGAACCCCATCCCACCTCCCTCCTCCTTTTTGCTTTTATACCATTTTAATTACATGCATGTATTAAGGTCAGTTCTAAGTTGAGGGTCTAGCAATACAATAGATGCAAATAGTCAAGCCCTTAGAAACAGTGGTCATGGGAGTGTTCACGTAATTGAGTTTAATGCCTTCTTGTTCTTTGACAATTTGTGTTTATTGTCTTGCTTGTTCCTAAGTGAAAAACAATAATTATATGAGGAATGATTTCTATAAACCAAGGTTATCACTTCCTATGGTACTTTTCACAAAACTATTTTTAAGATTTATTTTTACTTTTAAAGTGTGCACATGTGAGTGTGTGCCTGCCTGCCTGCCTGTCTGCCTGCCTGCCTGCCTGCCTGCCTGCCTGCCTGCCTGCCTGCCTGCCTGCCTGCACAGGTGCCTGAAAAGCCAGGAAATAGGATCAGATCCCTTGGAGCTTTAGTTGCAGGTGTTTGTAAGCTGCCCTACATAGGTACTGGGATCTGAACTCTGGTCTGCATAACTAAGCAGCAAGTACTCTAACCACTGAGACATCTTTCCAGTCCTGTAACTCAAATATTTTTAAATGATAAATACAACCTTACAAATTCTCTGATTCCTAAATTATATTATACAATGATCAACTACACAAATTTGAATGTTCACATAAAATTAACAGTAATAGTTTTATAATTATATAATAATAACAATAATTATTGTTAATAATAATAATAATAATGATAATATTTCACATGTTTTTTTCCTGGCCAAGGAAAATTTCTTTCATTTGATTTTGGTGAACTAAAGTAAAGTTTTAAAATTTTACTTATCCTAAGTTTTTTGTTTAAATGGAATCCAAAAAGATAAAAAATGTAATGTTAAAATGCACACTTAATTTAAAAAATGAAATAATCTATAAACATACAGCCAATCTCTCAAATGACCCACACTGCTGTTTCACAGAGCTTCCATGGGGCCTGGAGACTGAAGTGGGTGGTGAGAGGCAGTGGCGTGGACAGAGCTCTTGTTCATCTGCTTCACACAGCCTCTATGTTTTGTGATTATTTTGTGGATTCTCCCAGTCAAGTCTACATTATAAAAATGGGTTACCTGCTAAGAGCCATTAAGCTACAGCAATGGGAAATAAAGTACTCAACTAAATAACAAATAATGATTCCTTAGAAAAAGGAAAAGTCTGGAATGACTGCTGTGATTCATACTTAAATTTTCTTTAGTAATTAAAATCACAGCATTTCTCAAGCACAAAAGTTAGAGTTGACATAGGGCTAAAGGCATCTGGTTAGTTCAAATCAAAGTGAAATGATTAAGGTATGTACAGATACTATAAATGAATATGTAAAACATAAAATATGGTACTGGCTAAATAGTAATTACAATAGCAAGAGCTGATAGTTTACAAATTAGTGAAAATATATTAAAGAATTAGTGAAAATATATTAAGGAATTAGTGAAAATATAAAATTTCTAGCATATTTACTGTACAAGGAGATTTCTCCAGAAATATTCTCAAAAGAAGGGTTACATCTTCTGAACACGTTCCTGAACTCATCAAAGACACCAAGAGATCCATCAATACCCTCTGGCATGCTAAATTAAAAAAAAAGGAAAAAAATAAAGAAAGATAATACTCAAATTTCATTAAAAGTAAAAAACTATAATCATATATTGAATGATCATAAACATTCAAGTTAGTAATCACAAAAATTGCTGAAGAAATAGCAAGAAAGGCAAATAAAATAATACAAAGAAAACAGCAATTGTTTACATTATAACTACTATATCTTACACGGAAATTAAATGACAGATGTAAAATAGCAAAGATTATATAAATATCACAAGCTGTTTTGTTTGATCATTTTCTTATATCTACTAAAGAGTTTAGCATAAAACAAAAGCAATGGTACACTAATTCATAAAAATTCTTTAAAGTAATAATTATTACTTATAGGCATTTTACAGTGTTTCAAGTATATTTGTACATGTATGTTTCAGCTGCTCCTCACTCCAAAACAGAAAACATAAATTATTCTCTCCGTTCAGATATGACAAAAACAATACCGCTGTAAAGCCTGAGGTGTATCTTAAAAGACTGAAGGTTTAAGACTAGAAACCCCTTCTAAGTAACCTGCTTCATAAAGGCAATGAGCAGACAGGATAGTGTAAGAAAAAGCATTTCTGAAAGGATGACTTACAAGGAGACCATAAGTTGGCATGAACTTCACCCTGCAGCTAATTAATGTAAGTTCCTTAAAGGTTTCTGCATAAAAAACGTAGCACAACCAAAATGGCCTTAAATTTTTTTTAAAGTTCAAAATTGACAGGTTTCAGTGTGAATGTGCAAATGGACACACACAAATAATAATGGCCTTGTCCGGCATACGTGGGAGAGGAGATCTTTGGTCCCGTGAAGGCTGGACGCCCAGTGTGGGGTATTTAAGGGTGGGGAGGTAGGATTGGGGGGCGTGGGGGCACATCCTCATAGAAGCAGGAGGAGGGAGGATGGGATAGGGGGTTCCTAGGTAGGGGGGAAATGGAGTAAGGGGATAACATCTGAAATGTAAATAAAATATCCAATAAAAAAACAGAAAATAATCAAGCAAAAGGACCTAGAACTATAAAATAGGTGTGACGGTTTCAGTGAGAATGGCCCTGGTAAGGTCATATGTTAGGTGGAACTGTTTGAGAAAGATTAGGAGGTGTGGCCTGTTGGAAGAGGCATGTCACTGGGGGTGGGTGGGCTTTGAGATTTCAATATCCCATACTTTTCCCAGTTTTCTTTCTGTCTGTCTGTCTGTCTGTCTGTCTCTCTCTCTCTCTCTCTCTCTCTCTCTCTCTCTCTCTCTCTCTCTCTCCCTTGCCTCTTGCTTATGGACTACATATAAGCTCTTGGCTACAGCTCCAGGGTCATCCCTGCCTGCCTACTGCCATGTTCCCTGTCATGACAGCCATGGTTTCACCCTTAGTAACTGTAAGCCTGTTAAATGTTTTCTTCTATAAATTGCCTTGGTCATGGTGTTTCATCACAGCAATAGAAAAGGAACTAAGACATTGGGCAGTTTCCATAATTTTAAAAATGAATAAAATGTTGAGATATAATTGCTTTTAATTTTTTTGATAAGCATGTTTATTTATTATATGTATATGGGTATTTTGTATGCATGTACATCTGCATACTGAAAGATGACATCAGACAGTTATGAGCTGCCATGTGGTTGCTGGGAATTGAACTCAATTTCAAAAGAAGTGAGTGCTCTTAACCACTGAGCTCTCTCTCCAACCCCAATGGAATAAAACTTTTAAAGTTTCCCTGAACGTAGAACAAAAGAAGTACATGAAATAAAATACATGGTAGGATCAACATTCAAAGCCCAATATTATAACTCATATGCAAAAAAACAAAGAGCAAAAAATATGGAGAGAAGAAAATAATTTTTAGAAATAATAAATCTTTGCAATCATAGATCAGTCTTCCCTAGGTTTGACATAAAAGGCATAGCAACAAAAGCAAAGAAATATGACAATTAATTGTAATATGTCCTGGAAGAGAAGAGCTCTTTAGGAAACAAGAAAAGTATATTAGGTAATGCCTTAGGAAAAACTGAATATGTTATGGGTGTGAGATAGTAATAATGTGCTAACAGAGGTTTGTGAACTTTAACATGTCATACCAGTGTTATGTTTGTAATGAAAAACTGGTATAAAACAGTGTAACATAGGTACAATATACTCATGAATTAAGTAAGTAAATGAACCTTTTCCTTATAGTATAATCCCAATTCATAAATGTACAAAGAATGCCAGAAAATCACTGTTTAGCAAATACTACAGTACTACCCTTTTCATGCATGATCATCAAGAGATGTTAAAAACCGTGGGATAAAATATGAGAAAAGTGATATTTACATACTTTCAAATTGTCATCCATAAGATACTTGCAAATTATAATAGAGAAAACCCTGTAGACCATCTTTACCTGAAATGATTAAAATTAACACCCCTAATAACAAGACACAGCCATCACAAAGCCTTTGATATGTTGTCCTCTAGAGGACTTAACACTAATATTGGGTATTCCTGACAAAAATGTGTACCTTGAAATGAACTTGAAGGAAGGAAGCATCATACAAATCCAAATTAGCATTTCACATATACTAGTCTTAACCCTCAACTATAATGTACATCTACTGTGGGCAGAAATCACACTTACTCTCACCACAAACTTCTCAACTGCCTGGCAAAGAACTAGTAAGAGGAGAGAACAGCAGATAAAGCACTAGCAGAGTGTTTATAGCAGGTTACTGTCCTCACGAAGCTACTGAACAACTTATTGCAGGCCTGGGAATCAACACTTTGCCCCTCTACTCAAAATATTTACTGAGTGAGCATGAGAAACAAATAGGATGATACACATAAAAACAATTTGGAAACCATGGAGCAGTGTGCTAGTGGAAGACACAATCATTAACTCTTCACACAACAGCACAATAATTACAAAGTTATTTCCTTAAACCCGGTTTAACTCACCTTGGAAATCAGAGTTAGTTTGTGTTAAAATATTCAAGAACCCTCCTAGAAGGATTTTCACAGTTCCCTGAAGATTAAAGAGTGAAACGTAAAAAATTAAAACATTTGACTTCATATAAGCATAATATAACTGCAGTGTCATAATAAGTTATTTCATAAGAGCCTATGTGTGCACATGTGCATGTGTGTGTGTGTGTGTGTGTGAGAGAGAGAGAGAGAGAGAGAGAGAGAGAGAGAGAGAGAGAGAGAG
>JANHMN010000026.1:1027226-1073579 GCA_030674055.1 Rhabdomys pumilio
GAGAGAGAGAGAGAGAGAGAGAGAGAGAGAGAGAGAGAGAGAGAGAGAGAGATCTGCTCTGCTCTCAGGATACATTACTGGTTAGCTAGTAAAAATATTAATTTTATGCTACTTTTTCGAGAAATATAGGATTAGATAACTTTAGAAAAACACTGGAAAGTGAAAACACACTAAAGGTATAACAAAAGATAAGTAATCATATCAAATAATTTTCATACAAAGTTGGGTAAAACATAAGAAGATGAATGACTGGAGCATGAGTGTGATAAGTACTGATTCAACTTAGTCCATCCTTTACCTGTTGCATGAGCAGAGAAATGTTCTTCTCCTTCTGCCTGGCAATTTTCAGAAAGCTCTCAAACACGTGAGCAAGCACATCAAGTTTAGCTTTGCTGGCAGAAAGCAAGTTTAATCCCAGCATGCAAATCTCAGGGTATATTATCTCGCCGTGAGTGAGGTTTTCAAGTAAGTTGTTTGAGACAATAGATCCACTGAAACCTTCTGCTTCAGGTTTTAACTCTACTCCTGAAACAGGAAAGAAAAAGAATGTTTGTATTTCCCGATATGAATATTCCACCCTAACTCATCACTTGGAACATTCAAGGACAACAGTCCTATTTCTATGAAGATGCTCACAAAGCCTTTCCTTGCAACATTACTGTTGATTAAGGCTTCAACAATGAAGTCTTATGGATAGTTTAATTTTGGAAATAATTCTGCTCTTCAATGTAACCACAAGTATTGCCAATAGAAATTTTCATAAACATGTAATACAAATTTAACACATTCTTTTGACACAACTGGAAAATTTTATCTCAAACTTTCTTACCCCAAAATATCTAAATTAGAATGAAGTTTATCTGTCCCTATTTCTGTGGTAATAGTAGACTTGATTTGTTGAAGTCTAAACGTTGTCTGCTTTATGACTGTCTTTTACAAAAAGCTGGGCTCTGTGCCAAGAATCAGTAACCCCAGGCCTAGTACAAGTGACTGCTTGGAGCTCACTGGCCAGACAGCTTAACAGAATCAGCAAGCTCTAGGTTCAGTAGAGAATGACTCTTGGACACTGGAACCCATGTCTAGGTATAAGGAGAGAACTAACTCCACAAAGTTGTCCTTTAACCAAACGTTCACCATGGCACAACGTGTTTGTCACCCATATCATGTATATTCACACAAAAATAATAATAAATAAACTAAAGCTTAAAAAGTAAGGTGAAAAGCCTGGCAGAGTGGTACATGCTTCTAGTCCCAGCACTGGGGAGGCAGAATAGCTGGATGTTTGTGGGTTAGAGGCCGGCTTGGTCTACATAGTGAGTTCCAGAGCTACATGGTGAGACGTTGTCTCAAAAAACAAAACAAAACAAAACAAAACAAACAAACAAACAAAAACAAAGCACACAAAGGAAATCTTCTTTTTGTCGATTATACTAGGTTATGATAAAACTACCATTAAACCAATATTTCTTTTTCAAAAAGCATTGGCATCTTTCAACTCTAAAATCAGTGATTATTCCCATTCCCTCCACACAAAAGAGAAAATCCAGTTCTAGCAAGAATAAACTACTGTAAACTTAACTAACAATGCTGGCAAAGTCCAAAGGCCAGTATCAGAAAAGACAGAGCCTTCACAAAAATCTTGTGGCTCAAATAATCTGTCTGAGTTAGGGTTTCTATTACTGTAATAAAATACAACTATAAACAGCAACTTGGGAAGGAAAGGATTTATTTCATCTAATTCTCAGGTCATGTACCATCACTGAGGAAGTCAAGGCCAGAACTCAAAGACAGGAACCTAAAAGCAGGAACTTTTAAGTTCCTAAAAGAGGTCACTGAGGAGTGCTGCTTACTGGCTTGCTCCCCATAATTTCTATAGAATTATTTTCTTATATATCCCAGGATACCTGTGCAAGAGCTGCACCCACAATGGGCTGACCCTGCACCCACATCACTAAAAATAAGAAAAGGCACCACAGGTTTGCCCACAGGCCAATCTGATGGAGGCATTTCCTCAGTTGAGGTTACCTCTTCCCAAATGACAGCTTCTGTCAAGTTGACATAAAACAAGCAGTAGACCATCATTTTCATTCTATCCAACCTGCGTAGCCAGCACAAAGGATCACACGTAACACAATTCCATCCATCCTAAGAACTGCCTAGGTTACAGAAAACGGCAAAGGAACCTGCTGTATCACCCGTGGGATGTCACTGACAATGAGATTCCAATGTACATATCACCTCTTCAGAAAGAGTTTCCCTGCCCAGCCAATGACTAGTAGGCACATCACCTGCTTTTCCTTGTAGTATCTACTTCTGGGTATCTCCTTTCTTGCTTGCATATAAAAGAAAAAGTTTCTCCTTCATCCTTACTCTTGGGCATCTACTTGTTGTAGACAAGGTGTTTTATTTTGTTTTGTCTTGTTTGTACTTACAGTGTGAGGATCAGTCATACCAGGGCTTTACGCTGCTGCTATCTTCCTAGTCTTGAGCTCACTGTTAACATTACACATTCAAATGGCAGATTTTTTTGTGATGACAAAATGATAATGCATTGCCTTTTTGAAACAGGCTACAATGTACGGGCAGGATGAACCATTTTGTTAATTTACAGTTTGACTGGCCATCCAATCACAAGCATCAGAGTCATCTTACCATCGTCTTGGGTGTCACCATCCTCGGGATTGCTTTCACTATCTGCTTCATAACCTTCTTCCTCGCCCAGAAGTTTCAAACTACAACACTGAGAATCCTCAGTTTCTTCTGAAAAATCTCCAGGCTGGGACAACAATTCTTCCTCAGAGGGATGACTCTGTAAGGCCAGTGTAATTCAAAGTCAACATTGCAGCATTGACTCTTTTTCTCAGTTAACAGAATACCTATCACTCAAAAGTTACTTTAAGAACAGTCTCAATATTTTATTCAAAAGAAAAAAGTAATCAGTACTCAGTAAAAAATATAAACAAGACTAAGCAAAATTTCCCAGACTCTTTCAGATAACTCAGATCAAAAGGCTGTAGCAGAAAAAGATATAGTTTCTTTTCTTCTTATAAGAATGTTACTGACATATTTGCCTTAGAATATATTTGAGTTTTAAAAAGCTCAGAATACTTTATCACTGCAATAGCAATAAAAGGTAATATAAAGTAGATGATTTAATTTGTGATAGTCTGTCATTTGATTCAACAACAAATAGAAAAAAATATTTCAATAAGTTTTAAAGTTATGAGAAATAATAACAGACTATTATGGTAAAATATAATCTAATAACAAATATATTACTAGACCAAAAGGTTAAAAATAGAGGTTATGTAAAGAAAAAAATTTAACAATAGTTAACCCAAAGTAAAAGAAGCCTAACAGAAAAGATTTTAGGGAAACTTTTTAAGTTTCATGTAAATGAGTTTCAGGGGAAATGAATTAAAAATAGTTACTTTAGAAACAAATGTTAACATAACTCAAAATTTCCTAATGCTACTTCTATATGAGTCATTTTTTTGTTGAGCAATTTAAAATTAAAGTCAGTAGAGAGTTCTGGAAATACTAGCTGCACCAATACAGGACAGACAAGATATCTAAATATCACTATTCCTGAGACATCATTTAATAGATTATCAGCTGCTACCAACCAGGATTTCATTTTAAAAAACACTTCAGTAAAGAAAAGCATATGGAAGGGAGAGAGGGAAGAAGAATGTTGATACTGAGGAGTCAACTATAGAGGGCTGGCATGGGGTGGGAATGACATACTGTTTCTGTTCAGATTTGAAATTTTATAAACTGAAATGTTTTAGGAAAAGAAAAGATTATCAGTAAGATTATCAAACCTTACTATATCTTGTCTTATTGAGAACAATTATCAAAAACTTTCCAGGTTAGATTAACTGCTTTTCTTTGAAGCAGGACAATCGATGAAATATTTACTATCCCTTCCAGATGATGAAGAAATGAAATCAACCAAGGAACTCACCTGATCAAAATTCATGTTCCTGTGATTTAAATCAATGCCCTGGTCCCACCCCACATGCTCCAGTTTCTGCTAATCGTCCCTAAGAACACAACACATGGATTCTTACCTTTTCAGTCACAGTATCACCAGGATCCAAATCTGCTGAATGACTCCCCAAGGCTACTCGAAGCAGAGCATCAAATAAAGGCTTTGCTAATTCAGTTTCTGCCACCTTTGACTGGGAAAGGTGATCCCTCAGTTCACACAATATATTTTCCACAGACAAGCTCTAAGGTAAAATGAAAGACTAAGAATAGCAATAACATACTTTTAAAAAGTGACAGAAAGGATTGCAACAAGCAGGAAAAAATCCATTTATTTGTAATTGATATGAAGGTAAATTGACTGCAAAAAATTTGAGTTCTTATCCAAAATAATGTACTGTTAAAATTTTAATTTTTATTTATAAATATATTGGGTTTTGATTATAAAAATCCACTCTTAGCCAGGTGGTGGTGATGCAAGCCTTTTAATCCTAGCACATAGGAGGCAAAAGGCAGGTGGATCTCTGAGTTCAGGCCAGCCTGGTCTACAGAGCAAGTTCCAGAACAGCCAGCACTACACAGAGAAACCCTGCCTTGAAAAAAAAATCCACTTTTTGGAGGCTGGGGAGATGGCTTAGTGGTCAAGAGTCCTTGCAGAGAACCCTAGTTCTATTACCAACACCTGTATGGCAGCTCACAACTGTCTGTAACTCCAGTTCCACAGAATCCAACGCCCTCTCTTCTGACCTCCCCAGGCACTTTGCACACATAGTGTACAGACATATATCCAGGCAAAATTTCATATACATAAAATAAAAAGTAAATAAATCTTAAAATATTTACAAAGTCATTCTTTTAAGCTTCTCTAGAGTTTACCAATTCCTTATTCTTAAAGATTCTCTAAGATTCTAAGCAGCAGTTCTAATGAACTTTTCTTTTGCCTTCAGTTCTGCCCTTTGAATGAAGCTATTACGCTTGCCTAACAGTGGATAAAAAACAAAGAACAAAAAACAAAAAAACAAAACCTTACTTTTCTTTTAAGGAATTCCAAGTTTAAAATGTAAAACAAATAGGTACAGACCAGATGATAACCACAACAAAGCCACAAACGAAGATGAGAAACTATGGGCAGAGTACCCAACAGTAACAGCAAGATTGTGAACCTCTAAACTCTAAAACAAAATAACCTGAAATACTCATTCAACACTGAATTCACAAACTATCCTAAGGGGGTAAGGGGGCTTTTGAAGAAAATTAAGCAGTAAACGTCTTGAGAGTAGGACCTGTGAGTTCATCCCTTTGTGTCCTCCATGCATGCGAGGTATTCTGCTAAGTACAAAAGGGCTTTCTAAAAACAAAGTGTGTGGCAAATGGGAGGGGAGGGCCATGCAGCTCCTCGCCTCCTTGTGGATTTAACAGCTCCTGAGGCCCAGGCCTCTCGGAATCTAAAAGGAGTTAATAGTTACAGGGAAGGGAAAGACATTTTCTCCTGTGATCTAACCACTGGCAAGGAACTCTTGCTCTGGTAAATAATTCCTCATCCAGGATTTTACAAGAAACCCTAATAAAATTTAGTGGGTTTTACACACACACACACACACACACACCCAAACAACAACAAATATGAAAATAGAAAGGGAACTAGCTGGGACGAGGAAGGGGATGAGTGAATGGGAAGAAAGAGAAGGCAAAGAGAGTGAATTGGTATAAATACGCTATATACATAAAACTGTCATTATGAGTTCCAGTTTTATATATAATACTTGAAAATAAATTAAAATATGTGGCAAAATAAATTGATAATGTTGTTAGAACATGTATATTATATACTATTATATGTATATGCAATACATATAATACACATATATGTTACATAAGATGAACTAAGTACAAAGTATCACCTGAGAAGGTAGCTCCAATTCCATCTTCTGCTGACTGGCTCTGGCGCTATGAAGACAAATGGCCAGGAGAGACTCCAAAAGTCGTATGCTCTGGAGAGAAGTCTCACTTTCTTGATTCATAAATGCCTTTGCTTCCCCAGGAACAGATTCAGTAGCCAAAATCAGCCCTGCACTTGTGGGGTGCATATACTGTGACTCTAATTCACTCACGCTATCAGGACTCTTCTTCAGAAATCCCAGTTCTGGTGCTGTTGCAGATGATACCTCTCCCTTCAATGTCATCTCAGGTTGAGATATTCTGATTAACTCTTGGTTTTCATTTACACGCATTTCTCCCAGCCTTCTTCCTTGATCTTCTGTATGACTTCTGAATAGTTTTTGGATTATCATAAATATTAATTCATGGCACACTTGGAAACCACCAAGCCTGTGAAATTGTTTCTGGAAGACTGAGTTCAACATGTAGATCCAACGACACATGGACCAAATGTCTGCTGCGTGGTGCAAACATTCAGGGGAAGGTAAGACAACATTCTCAAGAGACAGACATGGCAGCATGTGACTTAATGGCTCACTGGCAGTACTGTCATAGCCAGAAGTATCTTCTGACTCATTGGCAGACTCCCTATCAGAGTCATCCTCTTTACTGACACATAGAAAAGCCACACAGAGGAAGAGGTTTATTGTGTTTATGTGAACATCCTGGTGAATGGTCTTTCGTTTTTTTGGATCAGCCTCTCTGAGGCTGGCATAAAACTTCCTGAGACTGCAAGGAGAATCTGAGGAAGCTTGCTGCTTATGGAGAGAAGGACCCACACTTGAGGATGGCAACTCCTGCTGGATGTCTAACCCATCGACACCTGGAACGTAGACATCCTTCTGTTGTTCCCCTAGGCTGACAATCAGAGTTTCAAATGCTTTCAGGGAATGACTTCGAATCCCATCTAAGTAATTTAATTCAATTATTTGGTTTACTCCATTACAACTTAAAAACAAATCTCTTATTACCCTGTAAGAGACAGGAAAAAAGATTTTTACACAACATAGTAAAACATTTATAAATAGGTACATATGCTATGTAAACACGCCATTGCTGTGTGTATATACTAAACACTACCTACTCTGATTCATTATTTGAGTAGTTCTAAGACACTGATCAAAATTTCAAGTTACTTTCTCATAGCAGTTACATGCTCATATATAGCTCTGAAAGTATTTGAAAAGAAATATTTTTATATATCCTACATTAAAAGAAACAACTCAAGAAGGAATTTTGTCTTCAAATAATAAATTTCATAGAAATTCTAGATATCATAATTATTAGCAGGAGGGCAGGCATACATTTCCTTCACTTGCTGTCTTGGTTCTCTAACACTCTGCTCAGGACTTCCCAACTTAACAATCTTAACTTCCCCAAAACTAACAATCACAAAATTTGGAAAATTCATTGATAAAATACAATTTAAACTTTCTTTTTGCTTATCTGTATTTTTTACTTTGTCTGAGTAATAAATGTAACTATGGCATTTAAGAAATTATCTCCTTAATGTCACTGACTCAGGAACTAAATATTTCATGTATGTGCAAATTTTACATGGTCATAAATACACAAATACTACTTTAAGCTTTATGTGTTACTCATAAAATAACACAAGCTTTTTTCCCATTCTAACATGATCTTTATAATATACTATCTACACTGTAAATACAAAACAATTCATTTGAACTGGCTTTTTCTCTTAAATATCTCTGTCTCACACATTTCTTTCCTTCAGTAATATAACCAAAAATTTATCCCCTGCCACTGAGAAGTTAAAAAAATCAATGCCTCTAGCTTCTCTCCTCTAACTACACCCCAGAAAAGTAAATTTAAAAAATGTTTAAAAGAATGACATGGGAGGCGGGGATGGGATAAGGGGTTTGTGGAGGGGAAACCAGGAAAAGAGGATAACATTTGAAATATAAATAAATAAAATATCCAATTAAAAAAGTGACATGGGAAGGGTGCTTTCTTTGTTGACAAATTAAAGTTCTTGATAGGAATACAGTTACTATGACTACACTATAGGTAAGGCCCTGGAAATTCAGATACACACGCTTTTTTCCCATGTTCAAAAGCATTCACTCAGCTGTAAAACATATGCACACATACAAACCTGGATTTAAGTAGGATAGGCAGAGTTTTTAAATATATCTGAAGCACTTCCTGAGGCAAATATTGTTTCAGTTGGCTACACATGTGAGTCTGAGCTGAAGTAATGCTTAGCTGTTGACAATGATGCACTAATTCAACTCCTCTTTGGAGCACAGGATTAAAGATATAATTATATAATTTCCACTGAACAACTACATTGCCTTTCTGGATTAAGTTGCAAATGTGATTTGCAATCTGAATGTTATGTAATCTGTCTTCCTGAAAGACAAAGTTCTGATAAGCCTCTAATGCATCCCATTTCCACAACAAGTCTTCAGACCCGCTGCTTGGCAGGATCCCTTGAAATCTGTAAGAAGGACTGGGCAAGCCACAGGAAGGACCAGCACCATGCAAGGTGCCTTGCAGTGTCTCTCCTAACTTAGCCAGTTGGTCAGAGTCCACAGTACAGATGTTGCAAACTGCTTTTTTAATTTTCTGTGATATCTCTGCTCCTCCTAACTGATCCAAAAGAAGTTTGCTAAGGACATTCAGTATATGCTGCTGAAAAATCTTCAGTGCTGGCAATTTAAAAGCATGGAGTAAAGGGACAATCACAGACTTAGGATCCATACAACAACAGATCCCAACACTGTGTACACCCGATAGGATCTGGATACACGTGGTGCCCAGGGAGACCTGCTGTAGCAAGCGCAGGCACTGGTGGGCGCACACTGCGATGCAGCAGCACCGCTCTGGGTACTGCACATCTCCCTCCGCCGTCTCTTCAAAGGGGCTTTTAGAAAGCTGATTTTTAAAAGCCGAAACCAGGAGACCTGAGAGATCTCGGTGGTGCTGCATGAAGTGGGAATACTCACAACGCCGGTGCCTTTTCCTTGTGCACATGGAATGATGAAGTTGCTCTGATTTCACTTTTTTGACAGTACTCATTATTTTTATTACACTGTTTATCAGGGCTTTCAGATGTTCTGCAGCCTCTGAAGGAACGTCATCCCTTGAAAGCAGCCATTCCATCTGAAGAACTGCTGTTTCAAAGAGATTAAATCCTTGGTGCTGGATAAATTCTTGAACTAAATCCATGGCTTGACTGAAGTAAAAGGGATTTGAAGCTGCACTCTGAAGACAAGAGGTGAGGAGCTGCAGAACTCCTTCCAGAAGCTCGGGTAGAAGAAGGGCTCTATGACGATACCTGGAAAATACAAAGCCTTCCTGGACCTCTTGTAGTGTTTTCTTTTGTCTTGGTGAGAAAGGGTCAGGCTGCTTTTCTAAGCAAGCTCTAATTTTTAAAGCTGCCCTAAGCAATTCAGTCAGATTTTTCCTAAGACTTTCTGGCATCGTCTCTGCAGTGCTAACGTCTACCGACATAAGATGCAACACAGTTCGAAAGAGCATCCGTTGAACCAAAGCTACCGCCTCTTCTGTCCAACCCGCAGAAACCAGTTGTCTCTCCAAAGTGTCACTCTGGTTACAGCAGTCTCCAAAGCCTGCTAGGAACTCAGTCAGTGTGGGTACTACACTGAGTGCTAGGGAAGAATTATGATTCAAAGCAATGTCAAACTTACAAACCTTTTCCAATAAAGATAACAAAACATGACATAAGTCAAAAGGAGAGTTATTCATGTTACTGAGAATAGACAGGGCAGCTGGCTCACTTAATATGTCAGCATTTGAATCCTGTCTCATAATGACTTCTCTGGAGTTTTCCAAAGACATAGTGTCAGAAAGGACCTGTTCTTTGGTTGCAGAGGGGTCGAGTTTGGCTACGAGGTGCTCTTCCTTAGGAGACTGCGTCAGGAACCGTGGCAGCACGTGGAACCTCCTGTGTTTACTCATAACTGTGCTTTTCTCATCTGAGTTGCCTTCAGAGTCAGAGGTGGAGAGCTGTGTCTTTCTTGCATCTCTTACAGAATAGCGATGGGTACTTTTACGTTGTCGCCTGATTTTTCGAAGGCTTACTTTTGCAGAAACCTGACCAGATGGAGCACTTCCTTCTAAGTATAATTTTCCCTGAGTTGATTTTTGCAAACTTGAGTTCTTTTCTTTGGTCAGGATTATATCAGATGACAATGGCAGGTTAAAATCTAATGAAATCAAAAGAAGACTTAGGTTAGTAACTTAAACTCAACACATATAGACAATGACTCACAACCCACGAGTCTGGACTGGCATGATTTTCCTGCAAGGCTGTTTTCCAGAGTTGCATCTCTGGGTCACTTCTGCCCACACTTATCTTTTTAACTCTTCACATCAGATGGCATTATCTCAGAGGATGCAAACTGATTTTGAGAATAGTAAGGAAAAGAATTAGGGAAGTAGACCTACGTTGAACCTAAATATTGCATTGTGATTTCAAAATCCGAGATTGAATTATCCAGCTTCTGTGCTCACCATTTAGAAATCTTTAGTGCTGTTATAATTAAGACACAGAGTAGTTTATAGTGTCTCAGAACTTCAATATTCACCTGTCTGAACTCAAAATCATACAGTATAAGCAAGTATTCACAAGGATTAACACTAGGTTAAATGCCCCCTGGACTTGAGATTTACTGGATAAGTGTAGGCTGAAGTGACTGAGAGATGTAACAAGGAAAACAGCCTTGCAGGAGAATCATGCCAGGCCAGACTCACAATGAGGGCTACAGGAGTTATTTCTATAGGGTCTTACTCCCTGAATTAGCCACGTATAGAGAGAACAGCAGTCCATCCTAAGCCCTCAGAGCTTGGGGCAGCATTCAGTGATCATTTCTTAAAGGATCTAATTAAATGCATCTATCTCTTTACAGTAATATTTACTGTAGTCTATACAAAATGGAGTTATAATATACAAAACAGAGGAATAAATAGAATTAATACAAGTTAACAGAATCTTATCCTTTATTTAAGAGAGGGAAAACAAAACAGATAAGC
The DNA here is from genome assembly GCA_030674055.1 of Rhabdomys pumilio. Classification (NCBI taxonomy): domain Eukaryota; kingdom Metazoa; phylum Chordata; class Mammalia; order Rodentia; family Muridae; genus Rhabdomys; species Rhabdomys pumilio. The sequence goes on from JANHMN010000026.1 coordinate 1,038,177, forward strand.
GCAAATGTTAAAAGGGACCAACTCCACCAAAATATAACATGCCAACCATGAAAACAACTTTCCTAAAATGACATAAATCAAGTTTCTTAAGTGATTAAAAAAATTTAATTCTGCAAATTCAAACAAAAAACAAGTTACTACATCAATAAATAATCAGAAAAATATATTAGAAGTCTTTAAATATCTTCCTTAAAAAAGCTGTATGCCTTCATTCAACAAATTGGAAATAGTTCTAACTGAAGACCCGGCTATACCATTCCTGGGCATATACCCAAAATATGCTATACCATATCACAAGGACACATACTCCATTACATTCATAGCAGCCTTATTTGTAATATCCAGAAGCTAGAAACAACCCAGATGTCCCTCAACTAAAGAATGAATACAGAAAATGAGATTCATTTACACAATGGAATACTACTTAGCTATTAAAAACAAGGATATCATGAATTTTGCAGGCAAATGGATGGAACTAGAAAATATCATCCTGAATGAAGTAAAAAAAAGACATACGTGGTATGTACTCACTAATAAGTAGATATTAGCCAAAAAGTTCAGAATACCCATGATACAACTCACAGACCATATAAAGCTTAACAAGAAGGGCCCAAGTGGGGATATTTTAATCCCACAGGAGGCAGAGGGAGGGAGGAACCTGGGTAGGAAAGGGAAAGGGGAGGAAAATAGGGGGGCAGGGTCAGGTATAGGAGGAGACAGGAGAGAAGGCATGAGGGTCAGGAGAATGAATAGAAATATGCAGAAGTGTTGGGGTGAGGGATGAGGGGAACCTCTAGAAAGTCCCAGACACCAGAGATATGAGAGGCTCTCAGGACCCAATGGGGATGACCTCAGCCAAAATCCCTAAAAGTAGGGGGATGGAACCTTAAGAGACCACCTCCAGTAGATAGACCTGGGCTCAGCTGAGGAATGGGGCCACTTGCCCATCTCAAAATTTTTGACCCAGAATTGTTCCTGACTAAAGGTAATACAGGGACAAAAATAGAGCAGAGACTGAAGGAAAGGCCATCCAGAGACCACCCCAACTTGGAATCCACTCTATGCGCAGGCACCAAACTCCAACACTATTGCTGATGCAATGTTGTACTTGCAGACACGAGCCTGGCATGACTGTCCTCTGAGAGGCTCTACCAGCACCTGACTGAGACAGATGCAGATACTTACAGTGAACCATTAGACTGAGCTCAGGGACTCCTATGGAAGAGTTAGGGGAAGGACTGAAGGAGCTGAAGGGAATTGCAACCCTATAGGAAGAACAGTATTAAGTAACTGGACCCCTCAGAGCTCCCAGGGACTAAACCACCAACCAAAGAGCATACATGAGCTGGTCCGTATGACTGCCTTGTCTGTCCTCGGGGGGCAGTGAGGAAGCACTTGGTCCTGTGGAGGCTTGATGCCCCAGAGAAGGGGGATGCCAGAGGGGTGAGATGGGAGTAGATGGGTGGATATGAGAGCACCCTCTTAGAGGCGATGGGGAGTGGGGATGGAGTGGAGGGGGGCTTGTGGAGAGGGGACCATAAAGGGAGATAACATTTGAAATGCAAATAACTAAAATAATTAATAAAAAAGAGCTCTATGTCAGATACGCATTAAAGTATAAGCAAAAGAAAATATATAACATAGGAAGATAATTTTTAACCCAGGAGAGTCTGAATTTCAGGAGAAAACCAAGGAGAAACCTGTTTACCTTTCCACTAAAGTACTTAACTAAAGATTCATGTGCTTGTACATGCATAGTTATCAAAATCAGAAATTAAAACCAAACAATGGTGGCAAACACTTTTAATTCCAGCACTTGGGAGGCAGAGGCAGGCAGATCTCTGAGTTCAACGCCAGCCTGGTTTACAGAGCAAGTTCCAGGACAGCTAGGGCTACACAGAGAAACCATGCATCAAAAAAACAAAACCAAACTAAAACCAAAACAAAACAAAAAACCCAAAATTAAAATAACCTATTGACCTCATAATTCTATTTAGCCTTGAAACAACATACAGCTTCAAATTTATCCTTCAAAAGCAAAATTAGAAAAATTGAACTAAAGAAAATACTGTAGAAGCCACTTTTAGAGCACTGGTGACAGCCGTCTTTAAGCAAAGAGCTGTAATTTGTTTCTTCAAAGTCCTCACCACCCATTTGCCTAATGCTACAGCATGCCTAGTAACTTCTTTCAGTAAGTTCTCTGCTTCTTCATGTATTTTGCATTTGTCATTTGTGTAAGCCTCTAAGAATGACCACGGATTTTATATTACCAGAAGAAATAAAAATGAGCTTGCCTAATGAATTTTTCATACCAGGTATATAATAAAAATATCATCGCAGTGTCTACTACTCTGCATCTGAAGCTGCAGTAACTAGTCAGCAAAAGTAGCTTTGCAAATGAACTTCTTTCCCAACAGGACTTGATAATGCAAGTGACCTACAAAGAAGGACATACCTGATGCCTGCTGTTCCTGGACAGGTATCTTCCACACCAAGGGAAGGAGCGACAGAAGAAGAGTCAGCAGTTCTTCTCTGCATGTCAGGGCCTGTGTCAGAAACACAAGTCTCTCATGTTCTAAGGCTCAAGACACATTAATTTCTCATATCCTATGTTTAACTGAGGCAAAACCAAAACTTTTCCTTATTTAAAAAAAAAAAAAAGGTTACATTTGAAAACTGAGGATCAAATTAACCTATTTTAAGTCCAAGTCAAACTGTGGACCCTTTTCAATTTATAAGCATTTCCAACCTCAGAGGAATGTAAGACTATGTGATGGTATTTAGCACATTCACACTAATGCTTCAAGAAGAGCTGCTATTGATACCGTGCACATTGCAAGAATTCCTCACCTATAAAAAACAGACTTGTTAAGTACAAATGAAAAAATTAAAGCCTATAAGCTATTAATAACAAAGTTACTACAAAATGTAAGTCTTCATGTAGTTAAATATAAAAAGTAAAAACAATTTTAAAAGAAAAAGCAACATTAATAACACATGAAAAGATTTATCAGTGAAGATAATTAAATATATTAATTGCACACTCTATTATTCTTTTTGAAGGAAATTGTCCATGTTGGAAAAGGTCTCTTTATGTGGACCATAAAATACATACACACAAACAGAACAATACAAGGCATATAGTATCTCCCCAGTATTGAACTTAGTATTGAATACTAAATTCTAGTATGGAACTGGTATTCAGTTATAGAGTTCAGAAAACAAGAACAATCATCAGAAGGGTTGAAGTAGGACTGCAACTAGACAGACACATCTGGGATACCTGAGACGTGAGTTGTATAGTATTTAATGAACAGTTAAGCCAGGAGTTGTTCCTTCTCACACCATTCATTGGGGAGGGGAGAAAGACAAGACAAGATTTGCTAAGTAGAACTGGGGTAAGCAGGAACAGCCATTGTTAGCAGTAGGGTCACAATGAATACTTCCTGACTCCACAACAAATACACACAGAGACATCTGAGAAACTATACAGTAGAACTAAAATGGCTCATAGTTAATTGTCAATGATGTGCAAGTGGGGGAAAAAAAAAAACTCACAGGTTTCTGGCTTAGGTAACCAGGTACTGAAAATATTTCCACCAAGAAAGAAAATCTAAGAGTTAGGCTAAAGATGGTGGATTGACTTAAAATTTTTTTAATTATATGTATAATGCATGTGCTGTTAGGCTTAGTAGTGAATGCTTTTACTTGCTGAGCCATCTCACTGGCTCAGATGCATATTTTAGACATATACAATCTGAGAACTAATATGTCTAAATGGAGATGTTATTATTATATATAATGTGTAATTATTTTAATATATATATATATATATATATATATATATATATATATATATCTCACAACTTATTATTGAGGTAGCTCTCCCTAATATAATCTGTCTACTTCTGCTATGAAAATCACTTGGGTGGATGCCTAGGACATAAGTGAGGGTTTCCAGAGAGCAGGCAGAATGATGAGAGAACTAATAAAAATGGGATTCAGAGCTCCAAGAGTCTTCAAGAAAATAAGGATGGGCAGGGCTGAAGGAAGCCTGTTGAGCAGACTGACAAACAGACTGTAAACAGAAATGTGAAGTCAGAGACACCACAGAAGAAAGCAGTGAAAGAAAGGGCATTCAACAGGATGCAAGCTGGCCTTTCTGAGCTGTGTAAGATGGCTGAAAAGTCTTAAGCAGCTGGAGGGAGTTGATAACATTCACAATCACAGCTTTAATGGAGTGAAATGTAATGATGAGAGTTTGAGAACCTGTTTCCGCAGGCTGAAGAGTCAAAGGAGTTAATAAAAGATTCCTAGTCTTAAAGTAAATTACTTTTTAGCTCATTAATCCTTCAGAGTTATCCAAATCTGAGTCTTTAGTGGATGGCCTCACAACATTCTAAGGGAACAGACAAACTGTCCTGGTGAGTGAGTTCTTGCTCTGTAACAGTACACTGGCAAACCATCACTGCTATGTGAACAGACACTCCTGCCCCACCTGCTGCTCAACGTGGTCCGGAGCCACCATGCAAAGCCCAGCTCCAGCACTATCTGTTCTGTGAGGCTCCTGTTACCCTCAGTTCACCATACAGACTTATGGACCACAAACCCTTGAAAAGGATGAGACAGGAGCAAGTACAGCTCTTTGAGGTTTGACCCTGCTATGCTAGAGCAGTCCCAGGTGGAGAGAAGGGACACACCGGCAGCTTAACACAACAATGTTTCATTTCAGACAATTACTGTATTTCTAAAACAACTCATTATTGGGGTAGCTCTCCCTAATAATAATAATAATAATAATAATAATAATAATAATAATAATAATAATAATGTTGTAGCTGTATGTGTTTTCGGTATGCAGATACCACAGTGTATGTCTAGATGTGTGGAGTTGTTCCTCTCCTTCCACCTTTACATGAATAAGTTCTGGGGATCAAACCTAGCACACACTTCTCTTGCAATCAACTTTATCCACTGAGCCATCTCACTAGCCCTAATTCTATTACTTTTTAAAGTGCCATATATTCTTACTTTGTTTTTTTTTTGCTTGTTTGTTTGTTTGTTTTTTAATCCTTTCTGGTCTTATAAGAAACTCTATATGTAATTCTGTTCTTTGAAATCCATAAATATTTTTATCGTATTTGATGGTACACTGGAAAAGTAGGCGTAGAGTTATTTCAAATGAAATCCTAATTGATCTCCCCAAATCCTAAGTATGGACAACAGCTATAGTACCTAGAAATAAGGGTTGTGCCGTAATACCAGATCCACACATGCCACACCCACACATGCCATGCAGTCATTCCAAGGCTTTTCCATGACCTAACATATAGAAAGGAGTTTACATCACACCTTCCCTTACTTAATATTTACACTTAGAATATGCCTTTACATTTTTCCCCTAGCAATAATAAATAATGAAATCGTTCTCACTGAAGTGTCCCTTTCTGAACTCAGTTGAAGAAGCATGTTACAAGTACTTGCCAGGTACCAGGCAGAGCTGTTTCTGTAAAGACATCCAGTAGCCATAGTGACAGGAGGAGGAGGAAGGACAAGCGAATCAAGGAAAGTCTGAGATCCCAGCCCAGACACATATCTAGGAGGCTCAAAGGAGACTTTGTCATGGAATGTTTGACACAGCAAGAAATATGAATGGTAGCCAGAAACTAATGCAAAATTACTGTAGTTACTCAGTGGTATTCCAAATGAGTGTCTTGGCATACTAATTAAACTTAATTTTCCAAATGTTAAAACATAATATCCTAATGGCATAACACATTGCTATTCTTCATTTCTTCTCTAAGAATTTTATTCTAATATATATGCATCATACACATAAAAAATGTCTCATTAGGATTATCTAATCTTTTTTTTCCATTCCCTAACTGTATAGCTACCAAGCTAATGGAAACTTAACAAGTCTGTACTGTTTTGTTTGTTTGTTTGTTTGTTTGTTTAGCTTCGCTAAAAAGATTTCCTAATGGTTGTTTTCATTTCTGTACACATCACTTTGTAAAACAGTATTTTTCACTCTCCGTTTATTTGTTATGTTTGTCTGCCTGTTTGCTGTAGACAGGGCTTTGCATACAACCCGAATCTGATTTCAAGCTCACGATGATGGCCTTGAACTCACAGCTCCTCCTATACTTGTATTCCGTGTGCTAGAACTATAGATAGTGCTACCACGATCAAAGCTATTATGACACTTTAAAATTCCACTTGACTATTGCGTTTCTTTAAAACAAGGTATTGCTAGGCATGGTGACATGTGTCTTTCATCTCAGCACTTGGGAGGCAGAGGCAAGAGAATCTCTGAATTCAAGATCAGCCTGGTCTGTATAGCAGTCTCAGGACAGGTAGGACTACATAAAGAAACCCTGCCTCAAGGGAAAAAAATAATAAAACAATGTATCAAGTAGAAACAGCAAAAAAAGAGTTCTACTTGTAGTGGTCCTGTGTAGATCTCACTAAAAATATTACTGGTTCTTCAACTCTTTTTATATAAATAAAAACTTTTATTCTCAGTTGTCTTTTAGAACTTTTGTAAAGGGATTTTCGAGTTGAGTAGTTCTGCAAATACCAAAGGTCTGGTACTTCTAAGCCTGCACTCTCCTTCTGAGCTACAATACAGCCTTGCCAAATATTTAACATCTCAAGTAGTTGTATACTGGTTTTCCACTGGTGCCAGACAGTAAATTGCTAGTTCTTGAATGAACCAGGAACTGAAAATGTACTTTTTATATGATGAGATGATAAATATTTCAGGCTTTGTGCATCATATAAGATCTCTGTCACATATATTTTTCTTTTAATAACTTTTAAAAATATCATAAACTAGTATTAGTCATGAGCTATATCACAACAGTTCAGTGACAGATCTGCCTTCAAGCTGTAGTTACTCCCAGACAGCCCCTCTCCTCTCTCCACCACTCTCCCTCAGCAGAGGATGGTTGTTAAATGTCCACAACACTCCTTGTTAAAGCTTCAGAAAGGTTTTAAGTAGGTAATACCAAGTACGATCATCTACACAAAATTCCTTCTAAGAATCATTTAAAAGCTTTTCCAACAGGGTTTATATATTCATATTACAGAAAGGTTTGTGTCAAAAATAATTACAGACATAGCTTTAGTGGTACTGAGATAATCCCAGTAAGATCCATAAGAAACCCATATTTCAAAGAAAATTGTGCTGTTAAGAAACACTGTGGGAGGAGAGAAAAAAGAAAGGTAGATGAAATATGGGGGAATATGTTCAACATACAATATAGACTTGTATGAAACTCTTTTAGAAAATGGAAATACTACCAGATTCACCTAAAAGAATGAAAGAGAAAAAAAAGTCCTTGTCCCCACCTCCAGTTTAAAAAAAAAAAAAAGTAATCTGTCTTTATTATATGAAGTCAAGGGTCCCGGAGCCAGGAATTAGTGAATTACTCACATAAAATAAAAACATTTCAGGCCCTCAGAGCAGATAGAAACCTACAAACCTAATTAGGCCCTCCAACCTTGTATGTATGTATTATGTATGTATGTATGTATGTATGTATGTATGTATGTATGTATATATGTGTGTGTATGTATTATGAATGAATGTATGTATTGTATACATATGAATATAAACTTAAAATCTGTCATCGTTAACCATTAAAAACATCTTTTGCCATTTAAAATGAATAGCTTATTTAATAGATTAAATGATTATGCATAATAAATCATTAACAAATGGGGCTTATCATAGAAATCCAAACATAGTTCAGCAGTAAACCATCTGTGTACTTCACCCACACTAGAGAATTAAAAGGAAAAATAATGATAATCTCAACAGATGTAGAAAAGGCATTTGCTATAACTCAGAATCCATTAAGGCTATAAACTCTCAGTGAACTGAGAACAGAAGAAAATGTCCTCACTCTGATCAAAGGCAACTAAGAAGCTCAAACCACATTCAATGAAAACATTCGTACTTTCCCTTGGGTTACACCCAAAGCTATAAGTCCATTCTTACCCACCATTTCCATCTGCCTCTATGTAGAAGACAGTCCAAAAAAAAATTTAAGGTATAAAAACTGGAAAAGAACTAAACTGTCATTACTTACAAATGACATGGTTGCTAACACAAAAAGTTCTTAGGAGACTACAGAAAAATTTGGAGATCTAATAAATGAATTTAACAAAGGCACTGGATATGGCATCAATATTCAAGAAAAGTAACTCTATTTCTATAAGCAACAAACAGGAAAATTACATTTTAAATAATACTTGCAATAACATCAAAGGGAATAAGATACTTAAATCAATTAATTAAATTGATTTAAATTAAATTAATAATTTAAAAATGTACATGATATTTATATTGAAAATATAACACTTCAGAGGAATCAGAAAAGACCCAAATTAATAAATTTACACCATCTTCATGGACTGAAAGAAATCAATAGTGCCAATTCTTATCAACACCATCCCAAGTGAAAGCACACTGAGTATTGTTAAAGAAATTACAAACTGAATAAAATTTATATGGAAACCCAGAGAACACAGAATGGGAACTGCTGATGAGATAGAATAAAATCGAAGAGCTTACATGACCTGATTTCTGAATTTACTTTTTAAAAAACATTTATTTATTTATTTATTTATTTATTTACCTATTTATTTGAGTAGTGGTACTTATGTTATGGCACATGTGTGAAGATACGAGGATAACTTACAGAGCCAGTTCTATTCTTCCACATGTGTTCAAAGAGTTGAATTCAGGTCATTAGGCTTGATGGCAAGGACCTTGACCCACCAAACCATCTTGCTGGCCCTCACGATTTACTTTTATCAAAAAAACACAGTAATCAAGTCAGGGATGTTGGTGAGAGAACAGACAACAGAGTAGTGAACAGAACAGAAAGTCCACATAGAAACCACTAAGTACATAGTTAATTTGGAAAGTAGTGACTACTGAGTTCTCCTAGTCCATGAACACAGTGTATTTGGGTCTTCTCTGTCTCCTCTGTAGCGTTATGTTTCTAACACCACCAGTACTTTCAGCTAAAAAAAAAAGGCTCTGAAGAAGAAAGGCACTATAACGTTTGAGTATGTGTGGAAGAAAAGTGTAAGAGCTGTACTGCCTACCTCACACTCTATCCAAATCGTAATTGGAAGTAGATCAGAGATATAAGGTAAAACCAAGACTAAAAGATTAGAAAAGCTGAGAATATTGGTTTCTAGGTAGAATGTTTATCGTATGTTCATAAGACTCTAGCTTTAAGCCCCAGAACTACATTAAAAATAAATAAATACATGAATTAATATGGCTCTTAAAGTAGAAGAATATATTACAACTTTAGGATTGCAAGACATAAAATTTTAGAAAAGAAAGTACCACTGCAAAAGAGAACTCTATTTTCTGAAGCTACTGTTAGGCTGCGGGTACAGCTCAGTGGTTAGTGCTTGCCTAACATTCAAGAGGCCCTGGGTTTGATCCCTAGCACTTAGGAACAACAGGAAAAGACTTAAAAAATAAAAAGGCAGCCAGGTACAATGGCACACACCTCTGTAACTCTAGTACTGGGTAAGCCTAGAAAGGAGAGTGGAGAATTAGAGGCAGCTATTAACTGCCTATTAAAACTCTATCCAAAAAAAAAGAAAAAGGAAGGAAGGGAGGAAGGGAGGAAGGGAAGAAAGGATAGAGAAAGAGAGAGAAGAGAATACAAGAAGAAAGGAAAGGGTAGAGGAGTGAAGGGGACTGTTACAAAGAAAATATTTGCATGCTAACAAAGACTTCTATCTCTAATACATGAAGAACTGTACTGGATGACAAAAAATGGGCCTTCAAAATGAAAAAAACTTAGACATTCATAAAACAAGATAAAATAGTCTCCCGTTCCCACAGTTTCACTTTCTGTGGTTTTGGTTACCCACAGTTAGTTACTATAGTAAAAGAAATTCAAGAAATAACTCATAAAATTTAAATAACTTTTATTAAAGCACATTTTCACAACCTTTTTTATTAATTATTGTTTATCTTTTACTGTGCTTAATTTATAAATTGCACTTCATTATAGATATCTACATGTAGGACAGGAAATATATATATATATAGTTTAGTACTAACTACCACATCCAGTGTCATAGCACATATCTCTTGCAGAAAAGAGTAGTCATTATACACACACACACACACACACACACACACATATACATATCAGGGTATATATATATATCACTAAAGATATTCAATATCCTTAGTTGTCAGGAATAAAATTAGATAAATTAAATAAGTTTTCATGGTCACTTAAAAATGGCTAATACTAGAAGAATGATGGCATAAATCTTAAAGAAACTATACATCAAACAACTAAGATTCTTGTACAAAGCTAACGAACATTTTTAAAAAATGCCTCAACCACTAAAAACAACTTGCAGGTTCTTACGAAGTTACACAAATAACTATCCTTTCACCTGTAATTTGCACACCCAATGAAAGATGTAAACACAGAAAGACGTATAAGAATGTCCATAGCAGTTTTATTCATAGTAACTAAATGCATACAATCTAAATGGCTAAGCAACAGGTGAACAGTTAAACTGTGGCACATCAAAACACTAATCAGAAATAAACAAACAGGACTGACTGACTGATGCAAGAGCACGGACTCAACAAGCTCAGTCACAAGAGGGCAAACTGAATTATACTTAGATGGCAGCAATCAACACAGCAGTTAGCTACAGTGGGCAGGTGGCAGAGGCTGTCTGAAAAGGACATGATGAAGCACTGAGTGTGACAGTGCTTGCATGGAGATAATAAACCCTTGTCAAAATTCATACAACTATATAGTTTACATATGCACATTTACTTTGTTGATTCTATCTCAATAAAGAATCTACTTAATTCTTTATAATAAATATTGGTAAAGCAAAATGGAACTAAAGTGGACAACCCCAAATACTCAAAATATGCCCCTACTCATACAAAAGTTGCAGTCTGCTGTACAATGTGCAGTTTTGTGTTTAGTGTGATTCCATCTTAAAAGAGATGTCTTGTTCAACTAATTTCCCTTAAAGACTCAAATGGTCATTCTCCACTTACTAACTGAACAATCAAATATAGAATTCTATTTTTAAAGTGGCTATTTATCTGCACTCCAAAGACAGCATCTACTGTCCCTACTATCATTGCTATAAATATTCCAAAAAGTGACTAGGTAAGAAGAAGGGATAAAAAATTATTATATAGGAAAAATATTATGGCAGTTAAACATTGAGTAATTTTAGTGATTTAGCTATATATTAAAGGTTATTTCACAAAGGGATCTGTCATATTTACAACCCAACACCCTTCATAATAACTTTATGCTGGATAATAAAACAGCCTGGCCTTAAAAAGAACATATAACTTGAACAGACTCGTGAGAAAAGTATGCTTTTGAACTCATAAGAAAAAAAACTCAGCATATTCATTTGCCAGTGAAATACAAATAAAATGATAAGCTATGGGGCTGGAAGAATGGCTCAGCAGTTAAAAGCAGTAGCTATTCTTCCAAAGGATCTGGGTTCAATTTTCATTACCCACATGGCTGCTCACAACCATCTGTTACTATAGTATCAGGTGATCTGACGCCCTCTTCTGGCCTCTGTGGGCACAAGGCACATACATGGTACACAGACACGCATGTAGGCAAAACATAAAATAATTTAAACAAAGTATTTGTTACCATTTAAAATTCATTTAGAATGTCTAATCCTAAAATATGACAAAACACTACTAGAAAAACTATTGTTGCTATTATGACTTAAATGATTTTAGGCATTTTTTATTGGATATTTTATTTATTTACATTTCAAAAGTCATCCCCTTCCCCCATTTCCCCTCCCTAGAATCCCCTATCCCATCCCCCCTCCTCCTTTTTGCTTTTATACCACTTTAATTACATGCATGTATTAAGATCAGTTCTAGGTTGAGGGTCTAGCAGTACAATAGATGCAAATAGTCAAGGAACAAGCAAGACAAATAAACACAAATAGTCAAAGAAAAAGCAAGGCATTAACCCAGTTACATGAACACTCCCATGATCACTGTTTCTAAAGGCTTATCAGGATGACCAAATAGGCATTTTAATAATACATTAAAGGATATTTTGTGGATTAAAAGGGGAAGTAAAATCTACGCCACCAAAAGCAGATTAGTGGTAGCTTAGGGTTAGGGAGAGGGTGGAAAAGGATGGCTAGGCTACAGGTTTCCTTTTGAGATAATGAGGTGTTCTAAAATTGACTCTGGTGATGGAGCACATATTTCTGAGTGTCCAAAACACAAATGAATTTTGTATATGAAATGGATAAAGACTGTAATATATAAATTACATCTCCATAACAGTATTAGTTGCAAAGCTAGAGATTTGGGTTGGAACTATATTGGAATGTATAAGTCAATTTAGAGAAAACATGTACCTTAACAGTATAATTCTTTGAACACATGAAAATTGAACCATTTTCTACTTAATTAAATATCCCATGGTTTCTTATAATAATATTTTATAGAATTCTATACAGAAGTATTATATTTTTATTAGGTTTATTGATGAGTATATTATATTTCTGGTGTTATTTATATATTATCTTTAAAAAGAGAAGCTAGATGTGGTGTCTATACCTATATTCCTATACTCCCAGAACCTGGGAACTGAGGCAGGAGAATCAAGAGTTCTAAAATCTTGTTTCTAACAACTTGGGAGCTGGGAAAGAGAAGAAGGAAAAGGACTGAGTGAATAAAAAGGAAAAAGAAAAAGATATCTAAGTCACATTAAACTTCTAAAACTACATTCTGATCGTTACTGAAAACAAACTCCATTTCTGAATTATAATCCTATGTTTCTATGAATAGACATGGTAATCTGATGTTATTAAAGTCAAAATCTATAGCGATGCATTATTAAGAAAATGTTTCTTAAGCCGGGCAGTGGTGGTGCACGCCTTTAATCCCAGCACTTGGGAGGCAGAGGCAGGATTTCTGAGTTTGAGGCCAACCTGATCTACAGAGTGAGTTCCAGGACAGCCAGGGCTACACAGAGAAACCCTGTCTCGAAAAACCAAAAAAAAAAAAAAAAAAAATGATTTTTACATCTTATAAGACTAGATCTCTTGCTGAACCTCACAGCCAGAGTTAATAATATACCTTGAAGTCATCTAAGACTTAAGACTGGGCCAGGATGTAGTGGTGCATGTCTTTAATCTTAGCACTAGGGAGGCAGAGGAGGACAAGTCTCTGTGGGTTTGAGGCCAGCCTGGTCTATACACTGAATTCTAAGAAAGCCAGGGCTACATAGGGAAACCCTGTCTCAAAAGAAAACCAAACCAAACAAAGACTTAAAACTGTTATTCTACTCTGTGGAGGTTTGAACAGGTGTGGCCCTCATAGACTGCTAAAAGCTTGGTCCATTGGGATTGGCACAATTAGGAAGTATGGCCTTATTGAAGTAGGTGTGGGAATGGGCTTTGTGGTCTCCTATGCTCCAGCTACACCCAGTGTGGTATACAGTCTCCTTCTGCTACCTGTAGATCAAGATGTAGAACTCTCAACTCCTTCTCCACCACCATGTCTGCCTGGATGCTGTTATGCTTCCCACCATGATGATAATGAACTAAACCTCTGTACTGTAAGCCAGCCCCAATTAAATATTTTCCTTTATAAGAGTTGACTTGGTCATGGTATCTCTTCACAGCAATGGAAACCCTCACTAAGACATACCAGGTACTCAATCTGTTTGTTTTCTGTCTTTAAGAAAATGATTTAACAATCAAATTTACTTGCTTGGATTTCTCATATAATCGAATTTTATAATGCATAAAATGCATACAAGCTAATGCATAGTTGTAATCCTAAATTGTGCACTCTTCCAAGCCCCTGATTCAAAGCAATATGTGCATCCTCTAATCATCATTTGCTGAAAGCAGCAAATATAGAGGTGGAAAACAATCTTTTGTTTTGGTTTAGGTTTTTATTATTGTTCTTTTGCGGGGAGGTTGGTTGGTTGGTTGTTGTTGTTGCTGTTGTTTCTGAGACAGGGTTTCTCTGTGTAACAATCCTGGCTGTCCAGGAATTTACTAGGTAGATCAGGCTGGCCTTAAACTCAGAGATCTGCCTGCCTCTGACTCCTAGAACTAGGATTAAAGGCATATACCACCACACTCAATTTGAAAGCAATCTTATAAAATGAATAACCACCATAATTGTTGAACACAACACTGGGGTACTTCCTGATAAACAATGATGTTTGTAGTACTGTTTGTTTGTTATCTGGGTCAGTTGGGGTCAATTAGAGTCTATACTTAATCCCTTGTAAAACTCTTTTAAAGATTTCAGTAAAGCATTCCTCATTCCTTCCCCATGTGATGCCTTCTGTGATGTTCAATGAAGACAGAACAAAACCCTTTGTTAGGGACAGACACACAGCGAGGAACAACACACAGACACACAGATTCACAGGAAAAACTTTAGGCAGTCACAGAGAGAGAAAGGGTGGAAGACATAGAGAATATGTCTAAATAGAGAATCCAAATCTGGCCTTGATTTTGGTTAAATGACACCAAAGGGAAGTGCTTCTATTTATTTCCCTAATGTAATAACAATATATTATTGGTGACTTGTAGTTTATGACCAATGCGTTCAAATCAACTACAAAAAAACCTATATACAAAACCTGTTTAGAAAAGAGGTCACTTGAAATTCTAAAACATTTCAGTTTAAAAAGTATCCATATAAATAATATTTTCACAAACAAGGCTATTTTTTGTTGAAGTAATGTAAAAGATACACAATGTATTAATCTCTTTAACACAAAGAGATTCTGAGGAAATATGAAGTCTACAAGTTACTAATCGATGACCAACAGTAACATATTAATGAACAATTGTTTGATATGACATTACCTGATCAATGATAGAATTTAGTTTGGTAAGTAACAGAAATCCTCGTCCATGGACAAGGTACTGTCCAAGAGTTGCCATGTGTGTTTCCTCTTCTTCTTCTTCCCTGGCTTCTGCCCTCTGGACCACTGCATTGCAAAGCTGGTTGACATCGATCAGAAATTCACGTGCCAATGAGTTGCTGTCGGTGCTCATGACAGAGCTACAAAATGAACAGGATATGAGAGACTTTTTAAAATAAACGTAAACTTACCTTTAAATATATGTGATTTCTGTAGACTGACTTAAAACTGCTAGATTTCAGTTTCTAGCTCTCTACTATTCTCAGGCATGGTTCTGACCTTATTAGGTAATTCCTATGACAGTGCTAGTCCCCGGTTTGAAACTCCTAAACACAACAGGCAACATAAATGACACTGCTTGGGAGAAGACACTAGTGAGCAGTGGCAGTTCAGGGAAGGTCTGACTTTCTCTCTTACATAGAATAAAAATAAACCATTACTTAGAAAATGGTTCTTGCTTTACATGTTTAAAACAGATAAAAGGATCTTTGAAAAATATAAACTGGAGGTTGCAGAAATGTCTAAGTGGTTAAGAACTCTTGCTGTTCCTGCAGAGGACCTAGATTTAGAATCCATAAGGCAACTTACAATGGCCTTGTAACTCCAGTTCCAGGGGACCCAAGGCCTCCTTCTGGCCTCCATGGGCACCAAACATGCATGTGATGTGGTGTGTGTGTGTGTGTGTGTGTGTGTGTGTGTGTGTGTGTGTGTGCAGAAAAGACACTCATGCACATAAAATGAAAATAAATAAATATTAAGCTATAGGATAAATAATATAATATAGTTTAACATACAGTTTTTCTCTTGATATAATACAGTCACTGGCCTACCCTCCAAAACCACCAACACTGAGTCAATGCAGGAAGTGGTGGTTCCTGTCAGGTGAGTGAGAACTAAAGAAATTCAGCTGCTGAGCTTATGCCACTTTTAGCCAAATAAAAGGCAATGTGGCATTTTAAGATTAAGGAAAACAAGCAAGGTAAAAAGTACAGGAATGAATACAGAAGGAAAACGTACAACCATTCAGAAAACAAAAAATCACAAACAACATAATATCCAAAGAAACTCAGAATAGTTTTATCCAAGGTCAGAAGTAATTTGGAGGGTTGGAGAGGGCTCAGCCCTTAAGAATACTTGCTGCTTTTGCAGAGGACCTAGATTTAGTTCCCAGAACCCACATGGCAGCTAACAACCTTCTGTAATTGCAGTCCCAGGGGATCTGACATGTTCTTCTGGCCTCTGCAGGCAGTAGGCATGCACATGGTACACATACATAAATACAAGAAAAACATTCATACATGTAACAGATTTTTTTCCACATTACCTCTCTTGCTCTTTATTTTTTAACTGACAAAATTTTATTTATTGCATGCAACACAATATTTTAAATACACATATATCTACTTACACACACTGTGGACTGGTTACATCAAGTTAATTAATGAATTTAATTATGCTACACTTATGAGAACACTAAGGCCCATGGTTTTACATTTTTAAAGATATAATATATCATCACTGACTATAATTACTATACTGGGCAACAAATTACCACTATCTACAAAGTGCCAAAATTCTGAATTCTATGCAATATTCTTACAAAAGTTTCATCCTAATTCCATTAACACAAACAGAACACAACACTAATATGGCACTAGAGGTATTTCTATTTCTAAGTTGTATATTAAATGTTCATTACTTTCTAGAATAAATGTTTGATATACCTGAATATTTTCCGTCCATTCTGAGAATCAACTGAAAAGACAGGCATATATTTTCCTTAAATTTTTTCTAACAGTTCACACACTCAGAAAAGTATACAGAATACATAATATGAGCACAAACACAAAAGATACATATAAACTAAACACAAGTATTTTTAAAAGATATATAACGTGAGATTATAGCCAACACCCAGAATTTGTAAGTGGTAGCATTTATGATGTTGAAGTGAGTTTGCAAATATTCATATGTGTGTACAAAGGAACCAAGATTACAGCACAGGAAACCTACACCCACACCACCTGATGTTTATCATTATCATCCATGTTTTTACAGTTTATACATGTTTATAGCTATAAAAATATTCACCACATAAAATTTTTATATAGAAAGTATGTCACAGGTATTTATAAGCACTTTTCTTTTTAATATTATTTTCTTTCCTTTAAACCAATGGTTCTCAACCTTCCTAATACTGCAACCCTTTATTAACAGCTCCCAACTATAAAATGATTTTTGTTGCTACTTCATAACTATAATTTTGCTGCTGTTAGAAATTGTAAATATAAATATCTGATATGCAAGATATGTGATATGTGGCTCCTGGAAAGGGTCATTCAACCCCCAAAGGGGTTGTGATTGAGAATCGCTGCTTTAAATCACCTAGCAATGTGTGCTATAATAAACCACAACAATCTGTATATGCACTTTAGTAGGGAGAATCTGTTTACTTTAACTATATAGCTCCCAATTTGTACCTTGAACCAAGTCTTCTAACTGTTAATATTTATTACGTTACTCACCAGTCTTTCAACACTTCTGTAACATTCAGCTTGTATATAATTTTGGTTCATGAACTAGATAAAATTGTCTCAGCATAAGGCTTCACCTACAAGAAGATGATACAAATATATTAGTGGCAATAATAATCAAATAATGTTAATAAAGTTCTGACAAAAACAGTAGCCTGTTTTTGTATGTGATATATGTAACAGGCAATAAATTATTTGTAATCCCAAAACCACAAATGAAAAAATCCTAGCCAGCTGAGTACCTCTTAGAACCACCTCACAGGTAGCTCTGCTTCCCCACTCACCTGCTGACCCCTAACAGCCTGCCACCTGGGAAAAGCTGTACACCTTATAAAGGTAGTACTACCCAGTGGGCAGCCCCAGCCCCCACCACCCAAGCTGAGAACAAGGCAAAGCTACATATCTAGCACAGACAGCACCAACTCTTAAACCCTTACTGCTAAATACAATAAATTAGTGCATCTCTCAGCTGGGATCAGAGAAGCTTGTAGTAGACAGTAATTTAACACAGAGACCCATAACTGGTCAATATACAGGGAATAAGAGACTGTGGATTGTTCAGCCACAAATAGGACAGAGGTATCACACCCTTCCTCCCAAGACTCAGGGATGTAGGAAGAGGAGACAGAAAGACTGTAAGAAATAGAAGCAACAGATGACTACAGTGAAACAGTGTTTCCCACGATACAACAGGAAAGTTTCACAGAGAAACTGACAATGGTTGTGACTGAATGCTCAAGACCTGCACAAGATCAAGCCAGACAAAATCCCAGAATGAAGGGAGGAGGTGGTCAGGAAGTCCCACCCCTGAAGAGTTATAGGCGACTGATGACTGCAAGGAGGCTCAGTCACTTCTTCAGGGATACAGCACCTGGAGGCATCCTATGCTCCAGTAGATGGCTCCACATCTATGCATACTGGCACACTAAGTGAACTCTGAGTTGTTTTTTAAAAAAAAAAAAGAGAGAGAAACAGAACATATGAAAACAGAACATTGGGAATAGCAGTGATGGGGATAAGGGAGGAGTTGGAAAGGAGGGAATGGGGTGTGGAGTTGGTCAAAACAATATATGCATATATGAAAATCTTAATTAACAACAAATTTAAAATAAAGAATAAATGCCTAGCTCCAAGAACTGAGTCTTTGGGAAAGAAATCCTGGAATATGGAGCTATAAACTTCATCACAGCATTCTTCCTTTTCCAGCTCCTACTTCCACATATGGCACAAACTAGCCACAACGGAGAACGAGACAAGCATCAGTCTTTTAAACAGGGAAATCTAGGGAACGGTGGAATATCACCCATATATAACTCAGTGTTCTAACAGACTGCCAGTTTATTACTCTATCAGGGTGAATGGTATTTGAAGATATATGAGAGCTCAAAATACCAAAACCAAATAATGATAAATTCCCACCAAAATTAATATTCTTAAATTTCTTGTTTTGTTTGAATTTTTTAAATGAAACTGAAAATTTTCTGTATATAATACAATAGAAGCTACTTCAGAATACTAAGGGAAATTTTGTGCTTCTGAGAACGATAATATGCTTCTGTTCAGCTATCTATATAGTTTAGCTCTATAGTTTTTACCTAGAACACAAAAGGAAATGTTTATTAGCTATGGGGTTTATTTTTAATAACAAGAATTATAAAATAAAAATGATATTCAACTGTTTCAAAATATTTAAAATCCAAAGACCTGCCTTGAGTGTCTTGGCACACAGTCTTGATGACACATTATTATAAGCTCTGGAAAATAAAGCAGACAGAAAATGGAACGCGGAGCCATGCGAGAGTACACAGAGCTTTGTGAGAATGAGAGAGTAGGTGCAGTCTACACTACTAGTGAACAGTGCAGCAACAGCTCAGTTAATTTCCTACAGAAATCTAGATACATTACAGCTGTAGCTGTACCTGCCTTCAAAGGGGGAAGGGTAAGCTATAGAATCTGGAATAAATTCTTCTTAGAGAACTGATGCAAACAACTGCTCACCTTTCCTGTGTGTAAGTATCTACCAATATTTTAAGATCATCTCTAGAATTTTGTGGGAGTAATGTCAAGTTCACTAAAATCTATAGAATCTGCATTCTCTTAAATTTTGGAATACTGCACTTCTACAGCTTCTTAGAAGTTTTCATTACAATTCCTCAAACATTACCAGTTTAGCAAAAACATTAACAAATCTGTGTGGAATCTGACCCTGAGGTGTGAATTCATTTAGCCTAGCTACAGGTCCTAGATCTCCTCTCTTGCCTTGGGCTTCAATTTTCTCTTGTTTCTCACTTTCATCTTCATGAGTCTGCTTATAGATCATTCTCTCCTAGTCAGAGAAAACAAAGAATGGAAACTGAGAACTTTTGCTTATTCTTTGAATCCAATTACAGGGTCAGTTTGTTAACAATTTATTTATTTGTGGGATGTGTTTTTCTTTTGTGTCTTGTGTATGTATATTATTTGGTTTCATATCCTTCTTTCTCCCTTCTGCACATGCTATTTTAAAGTCAGTCCATGTGTCTAATTTATTTTCCTATCTCTTTTTCCTTCATATATTTCCAGGTGTTCAATAAAAAACACTATGATTGCTATACGACCACTTTTGTTTCCAGAGTCTATATCCACGGCACCTTATTTACATTTTCTTTAAACCTTACAAATTTATTTTTTATTTTAATTTTATTATTGTTATATGAGCATATGCCTTTGTTATTTTTCTGTTGTTGTTAAGTGACACTATGACCAAGGCAACTTACAGAAGAGTTTCTTGAGGCTTCTAGTTTCAAAGGGTGAGCCCATGGCCATCAAGACTAGGAGTATGGCAGTAGGCAGGCAGGCATGGCCTTGGAACAGAATCTAATAGCTTACATCTGATCCACAGGCAGGAGGCAGAAAAAGTGCTAACTAGGAATGGTATGGTCTTCTCCAACTTCAAAGCTCACCTCCCTACTCCCACCCCCATTGACATATCTCCTCTCTCTCAAGGCCATACTTCTTAATTCTTTCCAAACAGTTTCATCAATCAAGAACCAAGTATTCAAACATGAGCCTATGGTGACCATTCTCATTCAAACCATGTGTAAGCACACATGCCATGGCATACATGTAGAAGTCAGAGGACAATTTTATAGAGTCAGTTCTCTTTATACCTTTACAAGCATTCTAAGAATTGAATTCCAGTCATCAGGGTCATGTGGCAAATGCTTCTACCTGCTGAGTCATTTCTCCAGTGCCTGAACCCCATACCTTAATTTTCTGTATCCCAGCTGTGGTGGTTAATCTTGTCAATTTTACTGAACTGTGAGACCAGTACCTCTGAGTATATCTAAGGATTTTTCCACAGAGAATTGAATCTGGAGGGTTCTGACCCAATCAGTGGTTTAATCCACGGATACAGTCAAGATTCAATGTCAATCAGGAGGTTAAAAAAAAAATTGCGGAAGACAGAGGTAACTGGAGGAAGTGGGTTGCTGGGGATATGCCTCTTAAGGGGGTATCTTGGCACTGACCCGTTCCTGTTACCTCTGCTTCCTAGTAACCACAAAAGTAAGTAGCCTTTTTCTAATATGATCCTATTGTCACAATTTTCTGCCTTACCTCAGGACAAAGCAATGAAACCAGATAGCCATCCAGTGAGACCTAAGACACCACAAACACAAATAAATCTTTCTCCTTTAAATTATTTCTCTCATTTGTCAGTGACAACTAATTTTAACACACCAGTCTGGTTCCATGGTCTTCCTGTTTATAATTACAGAACATCTAGTTGGTACTGGATTAAGAATACAAAACACAGGGTCAGAAAATGGCTCAGTAGGTAAAGGTGCTTACCACCAAACCTGATGACCTAAATCTGATTCAGGAACTCACAATGTGGAAGGAAGAAACTGACTCCAGCTAGTTGTCCTCTGACTTGTATGTATGTGTCATGGGATACACACTGTCAACATATACAGATAAATAAAAGTAATTTTCAAAAAAATTACATGTAAAAACACATGTAAAAAGGAATACAAAACACACATGCACAAAAATCTCAGTCTACCACAAGAAGCTCATGATACAGTGACAAAGGAAAGCCAGGATTGAGGATCCTGCAAACTATTAAGGGCACCTGACCCAAATTCGAGTCCCGGAAGCTTCCTGAAAGAGGTAATCTTTAAGCTAATGGATCTTTAAGTAGAAGATGGACAGATGATGGGAGAAAGTGAGGGGGAAAAGTATTACAGACAGAAAGCAGTTCCACTTAAGTCACTGAGGACATTATACTAAGTTTGGTATTGTAGTTATAATAGAAGATACAGGGAACAGGAGGGTGGAGTAGTAGGTGAAAACCAAAAGGGCAAGACTTTTGACATTATACAAAGAACGTAATCGACTAGCTAGTGAGTCTCAGAATCACCCATACACTTTCCAATGTTTCACCTTCAAAGACTCCAATCCCCTAAGCTGAAGATGGTCCAACAGCAATACATTTAACAA
Organism: Rhabdomys pumilio; assembly: GCA_030674055.1. NCBI lineage: Eukaryota > Metazoa > Chordata > Mammalia > Rodentia > Muridae > Rhabdomys > Rhabdomys pumilio. Next base: position 1,060,165 of record JANHMN010000026.1, read on the forward strand.
GCTTCCTAAGAGATTCTGGTGAACAGGCCTAATAGAAAGCCCAGGACTAACTTTAAATATGAGAGTAACACAGTCAATGGTGAACAGATAGATCACTCTTGTATCAAAGCAGAAGCAAGAGTTCAGGGGGAAAAGTTAGCATAATGTAAACCAATGTGAAAACTGCTGTAATATTTCAAGTAAAAGGTGAGACCTTTTTCCTAAGCAATAGTAGAAGGGTACAGTTTTAATAAGTGTCTATTTAGGAGTTACAAGAGCATAATTTTGATGATAGATTAAATTGGGAAGAGAGAAAAGGAGTCAAGGGAGTCAGAACAACTCTCTCAATGGCTGACTGAGCTGCTGGTGTTGCCGCCTGGGCACCAACTAGCAGAAGAGCTCAAGCATACATGCAGCACGGCTGCCAGGCCAGAACACATCTGGGAAGCGAGCTATGGCTCTACACATTAGGCCAGTGATAAACATCTTTGCAGTAACTACTAAGACTAAATTCATTATGCCATACATTTCAATCCCAAAACGTCTTAAAACATCCTGTCAACTCTACCCACAGTTTCCTACACAGGGTGGAATAAGGAAATAGTATAAATACAGATCACTTTTTCGAGAAAACAAGACTAGGAAAGAAGAAAATATAGGGGGATGCTATATATAGAGAGAGGCCACAGGTCAAGAAAGGTTTTTGTTATATTTAAAAATAATGGTTCTCATTTTTGTTTGAAAACTTTTGGGAACCCTGTCATATTTTTAGGTTCTAGGGAAGTAACAGCCTGTTGGTACAACTAGATATCTCTAACTGGCTCTGCCTGGCCCTTCTCCCAGGCAATTCAGTCATAGTAAGAGCACGCATGAAAAAGAACAAAATGTTACACAAAGTCTAAATTGTGTCTAATCATTGTATATGTGAATAAATAATAAAGTGTGGAGACGTGTGGATTCAGAGGGCAACTTTCTGAAGCTGGTTCTCACCTTCCACCTTTACATGGGTTCTGGAGACTGAACGCAAAGCCACCAGAATTTCCTACTAAGGGCATTTTCCCACTAAAACATAGCACAGGCTTGCTTATTTGTTTTCTTCTCCCTCCAAAGACCCCATGTATTGGTATACCAATGTGTCCACAAGGGGAAAACCATCAAAGATAGGAGCAAAAGAAGGAATGAATGAAAGGCAAAAGTCAGAGAAAATAAGTGATAATTAGGTTACGAGTACAGGTAAAGAGGCCAGGCTAGGGGACAGAGAGCAAGAAGCATCACACCACTGTCTGGAGAAAGAGACAGTGTAGATATGGCAAACTTATCAGACAGAAGCCAAGAATCAGGGCAGTTCAAGAATGATAGCCTCAACTGTTTCATTCAAGTCATAGACAGGACTCTACTGAACAACACTTACTATTTATGTGAAATTTATGATTTCCTTGTGTTTGTGTGTATGTGCGTATGTGTGTGTGTGTGTATGCGTTATCTTAATCTTGTTCTCTTCTTACTATTTTTTGAGACAGGGTCCTCTCCACTTTCCCCCTCCTCTCCCTTCCTTACCTCTTGACCCTATTTCCATCTCTTTCCCTCATACCTCTCTCTGAACCTACAGCTTATCAACTAGCCAGACTCACTGGCCATCCTCCTATCTCAAACCACTCACTCCAGTGCTGGATTAAAGAATGCATTGCTATGACCACTTTTTTATGTAGGGACCAGGAATCTAAACACAGATCCTCAAGCTTATAGATCAAAAATGTTACACTCCGAGCCATCTCCCCAGCCCAAACTTCACTTTAAAAATAATTCAGTTAAAGCAAAACAATTAAATTAGATCATACAAGTAAGAGAGCATCTGTTGATATACGTGCTGCACTGTAACTTTCTGATCAACGCTTGATGTGCTAACAGCCATCAGATTTCCAACCAAAGATCTCAAAACAGAAGGCACATTACAAACATTTACATACTTTAATAATATCGGCAGCTTTTCAAATGTTCTTTTATAATGATTATCTATCTATGTCTGTCTCTACCTCCTTTGTCACATGCTGCCACTGTTAAGATCTTCAACTCGGGCACATGGAACCAGAGATCGAACACTCTGCATCTGTAAGCCAAAACCTTTCCTCCTTTAGATTTTTCTCTTGGGTGTTTTGGTCACAGCTCTGCCAAACTAACACAGGAAACTGATACCAGTGAAATGGAGTTTTTGTTGTGTCTAAGCCCAAACATGTGGTTCTTAAGCCTTTGGGAGTGATTTATGAGAACTGGAAATTTGGGAGCTGTAGATTAGAAACTATCTAGAATGGTATAAGCAAAGCTTAATGAGTCGTTCTGGTGGGAAGCACAGAGTACCAACAAGAATGGGACAGCGAAGGCCAAACTCGTGAGGCTTCAAATAAGAATGAGGACTCTATGAAGAATTAGAGTAGAGGCAAATCATGTTACATTCTGGCAAAGAATTTATTTATAGTTTGTCTGTGTATCTAAGACTAAGGCTGAATTTAAAAGCTGGGTCTGTAGATTCTATCTCATGTTTTTCCTGATATTGCATGAATTTCAGGGAGACTTCTCATAGCCATGTCTTTCAGAAGGGAACCTATCAAGCAATTTAGTGACCAGGTCTAGACCTATGTATATATAGTATAGCTAGGTTGTTTCAGCCCTAAGCTGCCCTAACTTTCTATTTCTTTATATTCTCTCTATTCTTCTCCCTCTCTCTTTCTTGCATACACACACACACACACACACACACAGAAAGAGAGAGAAAGAGAGAGAGAGAGAGAGAGAGAGAGAGAGAGAAATGTGTCAACTTGTTATTACTTCTCTTATGTTTTCTTGTTTTTCTTTTGTATAAGCAGGTAAGTGACCTGAGAGGATGCTACTCCTCATTGAAAGAATTTGCATCTTAACAAGAGGTGTTACTAGAATTTCAGCATCACAGGGCTTTATAAAAAAAAAAAAATGTTGACCTAGATGTTCAACATAGCAAATGTAGAGCTATGCTAATCCTCCAGAAGTGAAAGGGGGAAAAAAATGGTGGTGCTGCTACCACAATTTTTTTGGGGGGTGGGGGGGTTTTCGAGACAGGGTTTCTCTGTATAGCCCTGGCTGTCCTGGAACTCACTCTGTAGACCAGGCTGGCCTCAAACTCAGAAATCCAAAAATCTGCCTGCCTCTGCCTCCCAAGGGCTGGGATTAAAGGCGTGCGCCACCACTGATCGACATGGGATGCAGTTGTTGAATCAACCGCTCTCTAACCATCCAAGAAGAGGGCTGGTTAGGGAAGATGAACACAGCATCTGGGAGAACTGAAGCAAAAAAGAAATACTTTCTGAGAAAAGACTTTTCAAATCTAACCCACATTCATCATCACAATAAGTTTTATCCCTATGTTAAGAATATGGACAGGTCCTGCATTGTTTGCCGAGCGGTGGTGGCACACGCCTTTAATCTCAGCACTTGGGAGGTAGAGGCAGGCGGATTTCTGAGTTCGAGGCTAGCCTGGTCTACAGAGTGAGTTCCAGGACAGCCAAGGCTACACAGAGAAACCCTGTCTCGGGGGGTAGGGGGGGAAAGAATATGGACAGGTAAGCTCCACATGGTGTCACCGTGTGCAGTTCTGGCACTTGAGAGGTTAAAACTTGAGATATGCCTCAAGTTCAAGCTCAGTGAATTCTAGGCTAGCCAGGGCTAGTGAGATACCTTCAATAACAACAACAACAACAACAACAACAACACAGTAGACACAAACACATAAAGAAAATTAAAATTATCCATGAATCACATACTGGAAGCTAATTGCTACAGGTTCCTAGGGTACTCAGACACATTTTGGCTACAGAATTACATTTCTAAAACACACAAAAATGTTCAGGGTATTAGTAATACAGTAGATGAAATGTCAGACTAAAAATAAAAGATACTTTTGAGCTTTTGCTTTTCCTCAAATATCTATGAACCCCTATCCTTACTTTTTAACTGTTGGTGATAATGGTGGTTTGTCAATTTGTTTTGAAACAGGGTCTAGCTAATCATCCCAGGTCACTCCAAACTTAGGATCCTCCTGATCTAGCCTCCTGAGTCTCCAGAACTGGGTGTAAGTCACTAATCCCAGCCTGTTCCCTATTACTTATATTCAGAAAAATTAAAACTAGGTAATTTCTAAATGTCTCTTTGAACTACGAACTTTCATGATAGTACACCAATAAAAAAATGAAACAAGCATGAAGGTCCATTTACAATGTGTCTTTAATGTGAGTAAAACCAGATTTTACCAAAACAACATTGTTAGTATTTTATTTAGAAAAAAATGAGGAGTCGGGCTGGAAAGATGGCTTGGCAGTTGAGAACACCTGCTGCTCTTGCAGAGGACCAGTTTCTGTTCCCAGCACCCATGTCAGGAGGCTCACAACAGCTTTCCACTCCAGCTCCAGGGGATCTAACACCCTATTCTGATCTTGTGGGCACCACCACAGATGTGTTGCACTTACACTGACTCAGGTTCACATACATACAAACAGAATGAATACTTAATTTATTAAAATAACACAGAAATAATAAAATGATATTTATTATCAATAATAATAAATTTATTAATAACAATAATAATAAAATAACAAAAATAATAATGAACCAGAGAGATGGTTCAGTGGGTAAAAGTGCTTGCTACCAAATCTGACAACTTGAGTTCAATCCCCAGAACCTACACAGTGGAAGGAGAGAACAAACTCCTAAAAGTTGTTCTCTAACCTCCATGACTCATGCCTATATACAGACACACAGACATACTTCCTCTCAGACACACATAAATAATAAATAATAAACTTGAAACAAATAACTTTTAAAATAGTCTTCAAAACATTTAAATAAAGTTAACAGGAAAAAATGCAAGAATAATTATCATCATTATTGTGTTTGGAAACACCATTAAGAGGAAATACAAAAAGCAACAAAGTGTTTTAATCTTTAAGAAATCCCAAGTCAAGGCTGAAGACACAGCTCAGTGTCGGAGCCCTTGCTTAGCACTCAAGACCCTGGGTGCAACACATGCTCATAGGTGTACACAGCCACACACACACACACACACACACACACACACACACACACACTTAAAACATCAGGCTAGGCTGTGGAGATAGCTTCTGAGAACCTCAATTTGGTCTTCAGAGCCCATGTTCAAGAAAAAGCTGGGTGTGGTGTATATGCATGTAAACCCAGTCCTGGGGAGGTGAAGACAAGTGGACCCTGGGGCCCAATGGCCAAACAGCCTGGTCTAATCAGCTAGTTCCAGGTCACTGAGAAATTTAAATAAGAAGTTAAGAGTATACCTCACCTGAAGAAATTCCTCTAGCCTACACACACACACACACACACACAGAGTCAAAATGCAGCGAAGTCCAAAAAGCAAACATAGAAGGCAGTGCAATGAGGGAGCTGATGGGCATGCACAGCTGCCCTACAAGTTACACCAGTACAGCCTCCTTGCACTGGCCACACTGTATTTCCCACTTCAATGGATGAATAACCAGAGGTTACAACAATGAGTGCATTTTATGAACTGATAAATATGTTTTGCTGCCCTTTTAAAGAGGCCACATTATTATGATTAAAAAAAAAGAGGAAACTGTTCTTAGCACTGTTTTAATTTTGCACTCACCCAAACTCAATGTATTTAATAGTTCTACTGTTCCAATATAATGAATGTAGTTATGACTACTGGTCTTCTAAGGAGTGAAGACAACTATGGAACCAATAAAAACTGCAGCAAGTCACATTTGACAAGATCAATGTTAAAAAATATTCTTACTGCTTTTTAAAAGTCATAATACATTAAAAACATACAGATTTAATTGTGGTACATAAATATGGATTACTATATTTAATCATAAGCCATCTCCAATGAACAAAACACAGCTAACTTTTAAAGAAGAGATAAGTAGTATAAAGAAAAAAAGGTTCAGAAAATAGCAAGCATCTCAACAATCTTTTGGATAGCTCATAGCTAAAAACAGTACAAGAAAATGCAAGTAGAGCTAGTCCACAGTGGATATAAACTGAATTCTTCCCACCACTATAGTATTTGACACTTTTAATTAGTCTTATTTATTTAAAACACATCTCCCAGGAGCTAGAGTGATGGCTCAGAAGTTAAGAGCACTTGTTGGTCTTGCAAAGAACCCAAGTTTGGTTCCCAGCACACATGCATATTTAAATCTTTTTTAAAGAAAAAAAAAAACTTCCAAGCCAGGTGCAGTGAATCTCAGAACAGAAAAAGATAAGCAACTAGGACTGTGAGTGTGAGGTTAGTCTGGGCTACAAGGTAAAACCCTATCTCAAAAATGCCCAAAACAACAAAACATATTTTCCTCTTTCTTCTGCCTTTGTAATGACAATCAACACTTTCTGACCTGACATCTCCTAGTTCCCTCTTAGTCTTTAACCCCTCACTTCTTCACTGCTTGCATTTAAAAGTATCCCACTGACACCTCCTCCTTCAAGATTACTCAAAAGTGTCTATAATGGAAGCACACTTCACCTCTGCTCTGTGCACTGCAACCTGGTTTTTGCTCACAGGCCTCTATCGAAACCACTCAGGCCAAGAGCAACAACAACTAATTGCCAAATTCATTCCAACAAGCACGTTCCAGTACTTATCTGATCAGACCTCTCTGTAAAACACAAAGCATATGAAAAACAATAATGGTTCTGTTCTTAACCCTCTCTTCTGACTTCTGGGATCTCACATATACTCATACACATTCTTCTATTTATATTCTGTGGGTTTCCTCTTCTGATTACTGTCTAGTGCCCTTGACTAGACTCTTCTCTGCCAGCTCCTTGTGTTGACGAGGCTCTGGATTTTATCCTCCTCCTCATTTCACTTTGTGTGTGTACTCTCCTTTGATGAACTCAGTCACTTCTGAGGTTTCAACTATCACCTACATGTTTAATGACTTCCTAAATGTTCATACAAAGATGACTCCAGACTTTCTTATATAAAAGGTAGCCAGAAAGTCTCAGGACAGTACCATGACACTAGAGAAAACAATCTTAAACTGGCACTATACAAGCCCCTCTAATGAAAAACTTGATGCACTCATTCTCAGTATCTACCCCTTTCCAATTTAACTCCTCTGCTTACCTTCACTGGGGTGCCCAGCCTAGTCCTGACTTACGTCTTTTGTCTAAGAGTAACTATTAATGACAGCCTTTGTTCTCAAAATATCATCTAATTGACTAACAAACTATATGACTGCCCCACATACTCACCCATCCCTCTGAGGTTTTGTATACTACTAAGTAAGTCCTCCTTAAACCTTTTGTTTTACTTATGAATATATATAGTGTGTATGTATATATATCTACATATATATATATATATACACGCAGATATACATGTGTATGTATGTATGACCTCCAAAACATCATCCATCTTTTTTGAGACAGAGAATCTCACTGTCGTATAACTCACCAGTTAGTTTAAACTGGACAACTAGGGGTCCTGTTGTCTCTGCCTCCCCAGAGCTGCAATTTTAAGTGCATGTTACTAGGGCTACCATTTCACATGGCTTCTGGGGATCAAAATTAGGGTCTCACATATATGAGGCAGACACTTTACTGAGTTAACTCCTCAGCCCCCTCCCCATCTACTTTACTCCTTTCTGAGCCCTATCTTTGTTGCTAAGAAGCTAGAATACCTTCATCTCTTCTGATTGACATCATTACCAAGTTCTCAGTCTAGGAAAAGTCAGTATTCACGAGGCTTCCCAACCACAGTGCTTCAGTTTATCTAATTTCGGGGTTACATTTACAGTTGTCACCTACTGGCTAAGTTTTGGATAGGACATTACCATTATTATCAACATCATATGTTCTCCACAAGAGCTGATCTTCTGGGGTTCATTGTCTATAAGAACAAGTAATCCGAATATACTAGACTTACACATTAGCCTTTGTTTTCCATGGTTCCTGCTTTGCAGTTTAGCACGGTTTAATAGCTGGTCATAGGACTTTCAGGCTCCCCAGACTCAGGTACTCCTGGCTGTGTACTTTCAGGAAGCCTACTGACTAGCACTAGTGTTACTGTGATTAGCACTATTAAGACTGGCTTCCCAGAAACAGCAGCTATATTTGACCTTTATTACTTAAAATTACCCCAACTCTGGAATTTTAAATTTAGAATTCTCATGTGTACCCCTTTTTCCACCTCTAGTATTCCATTACTACCATAAACCCTACTCATAAATTCCTTTTCACTAAGATTCTTCACCTTCTCTACTCTCCACATGTATCAGCCTCAGGTTGGTTTGGCTTTCCCTCCTAATTGAGTAGGCGTTCTGTGTCATTGCTTTGAACAATGACCCCACTGCCATCTTCCATCCCTTGGTGTCACAGGATCCTTCTTGCAAGGTTCTTCACTACACCCCCCTTTCCTATTCTCATCCAGGCTCAGCTGACCACGCTTGCTTTTTCACCTAACCAAAGCACGTCATGGAAAAGACTACTTAATCATTCTGATAACCTCTGTATATTTGTGATTTCAAATCTTGGAAGAATATTTATCAGAATTCAGTAACTAGGTCACTAGCCCTTGTTTAAATTCCTTCATCTCCATACGATAGTTCTTTTCTGGACTCAATTAGCCACAAAAACAAGAAATTCCAATACACTAGGCTTAAAGTGCTTCCCCAAGCATACCCCAACTTACATTTTTCTGTCTCAGCAGATAACCTTGTTCATAGAAAAAAAAAAAAAAAAAAAGACAGCACTCTGGATGCTCAGCTCAACCCACTTCCTTATTTCCTTTTCTTCTGCATACAGGAAGATGCATTACTACTCTTCTGAGTAACGCTTTTTACCCTTGCTCATAGGACCACAACTCTCCTTTCTTTCACATTATATTCAATCAATCAGCATTTTTCTATTACAGGATGTACCTTTCCTTCAATCCACACAAGCATCTTTGACATCACTCCTTAAAGAAACACACCTTTAGTCATTCACACCTCCCAGTTCAAGTTTTCATACACTGTCTCCTTTTCATTTCAAAAGTATCTGAAAGACTATACTTACTGAATAAAGATGTTTTTACATAATTAGACTTAATTTTTAAAAATTCTATACAACTTGGTTCAATGAAAAAATCAAACAACTACATTCCCCAAACTGAAAACTAATAGATTTTGTTTCCTTTTCATGTATCTTAAAAAGTAAAAAATAATCAGCATCACTATTCACTCAGTTTAGATTCTTCAAAGCCTGCTTTCATTCCTTTCCTTTATCCCATTTCTTAGGCTAGGACTGCTACTACTAACTTTTCCCATCTTAAACTAATTCAGGGGGTGGGCTTTTAAGGATTAAAATATTGAGTATATATTCTACACATAGTAAAGTGCTATAAAAAGAATATACTGTTATTATGCTGTCTTCAGCAAAGTGAGCACGAGGTTAGATCACTGACTTATTCTTTAAAAAAATGGACGGGTCTCAGTAATCAATGCTTTCTTTTTTGATCATGAGTCATGAAGTATTTGCCAATCTAACATAATTTTTCTGAGAATCAGTGTCAAATGTTTCAATGTACAATTTCTCAGATTCACCTCTAATTCTTCAATTTTGAAATGTAAACTAGGCAATTCTTGCCGTGCATGATGGTACACGCCTTTTATCTCAGCACTCAAGGAAGGAGAACCACAAACTCTAGCCAGCCTGGGCTCAAAACAAACAAAATGGCAATTCTTCAAGTTTCTGGCAAAAATTTACTTTTTATACAGAAGTTTTAGGTTCACCTCAAAATCAAATGGAAAAAAGAAATCACACATAGCTGTCTCCACACATGCACAGCCTCTCTGGCTATAACCATCCCACACCACAGGTACATTTGTTACTAACAAACATATATTGACAGATCATTCTCATCCCAAAGCCACAGTTTACATTAAGACCCACAGTTGTTCATACAACAGTTTTTGACAAATGTATAATATATATCCACCACTGTAGTACTGTACTGCCCTAAAAATCATCTGTGTTCTTTGCCATTTATTCTTCCCTTTCTGCAGCTTCTGATCTTCTGTCTCCAGTTTAGCTTTGCTTTTTCCAGAATGTCTCATACTTGGAATAATAAAGTGCACAACTCTTTCAGACTAGCTTCTTTCATTTGGTAATATGTACTTCAGATCCCTCTTTTAAAGCTTCAGATACTTTTAAATACCACTTATTAAGGTGTAATTGGCATGACAAGTAACATACTGTACATCTTTAAAGTATATAACTTGTTCAGTTTCAACATGTTGAAACCATATGTTGAACCAGCATAACACAACCATACATAACATGAAACCATGGTCATAACCAAGATAGTGGAACCTGTCTATCACTCTCTGCAGTTTCCTAATACATCCTTGTTATCCCTCCCTTCTCTGCCTCCTCCCTTTACCCATATATACCCAACCCACCACTGATATGATTTCTGCCACTATAGTTAGAACACATTTTCTAGATAGAACTACAAAGTACATAGTGGGGTTTTTTGTTGTTGGATTGTGATTGTATGTATGTGCCCACACATAAGTGTGTTGGGGGTGTCTAGCTTTCTACACATAACTACATTGTATGATCTTATAGTCCATTCCTCAATTACTAATTAGTAATCCACAGTATAAATGGCTCTTTATTTTTCAAAGATCAGCACAACAGTTTTATAAACATGAATAAGTGTATGTGGAACCCTAGTGTTCATCTAATTTTTTCATTTATTTAAAATGGCTAGAAGCTCTCATTTCCACATCACTGTGGGCTTCAATTTCAAAGACGTAACACTGGAATGAACCAATGACTATACTTTTGGAAAATAATTTTTCTTTCTTAACTAAGCAAGATGTCTGGTTTTAAGCATTACGATTTCATGTTATTAGGTACTTTTCTTCCCTTACTCTATTCTTTCCAGTGCTTAGACTTAGTAAGCATTCAAAAATTCCGAATGTATCAATCTCTCTCAATTATCATAAGCAAGGCCAAGGGAATTAAGAGGCACAAGGACAAACACTCATGAGAAGCAACAATGAAAAAGTAGTACCAATGAGAACAGAGTTGCCCACTGACTCCACAGTTTATAGTTACTCACTAATCTAATAGAGGATAGATATGCTGAAATTTTATTATAAAGTATTAGTTATTCTCTGGTTCTATATTATAACGAGTAGACCTCAGGACTACATATTTTCTGATACAAGTATTTTGTTGTTGTTGTTTTCTTTCACAGTACTGGAGATTAAATCCAGAGCCCTATGAGCGCCAGACAAGTACTCTACCACTATGCCACATTCTCAACCCCATTTTCTCATTTCTGAGAGTCTCACTAAGCTGTTAAACTGTCCAGGCTGGTCTTGAACATGTGATCCTCCTGCTTCAGCCTCCCAAGTAGTTGGGACTACAGAGATGCTCCACCAAGTTTTACAGATCAAAGTATATTGGTCTAATACTTTATATTCTGATGTTTAAAAAATCTCCATTTAGAATGTGATGGTCCATTTATTTCAAGTCATCTGTAATAAAACAAAAGAATTAAGATAATCTCTTTGTTGCTTATTAGAAAATCATTTTTAAAAAAATCAGGTCATTTACATTGTAATTTCACAAATAGCCAAAAAAAGCCACATTTGATAATATTACTGGGGCTTAAATTCTTTTTAACAGGCATCTAAAAATAATTCAGAAAAAAAATCAGATGAAAGTATTCAAGTTAAATATAGCAGCAGACTATAAAAAATACTCTGGAGTTCTGTATTGTATGGTTTTCTCTACAACTGAAACTAAAAAACACATGGACTAAATCCAAGCAAATGAAACCAAAGCTACATTTGGGGACATAAATGACTAGGTTGGTTCAAAAGAACTAAAAAGAAAATGAGCTAGACAAAGGGTTTAGTAAGAGTACTTTTCTAGCATGCTCAAGGTACTGGGTTTGATTCCCAACACTGGAAGAAAAAAAAAAAGTAAGCATGAAATGGAAATTGTCCATGTATGGGCAAAATGGTTAAGTTCCTGGAATAGTCAAGGCAATATAAAAATTTCTGCAATGCAACGTCACTAATGTCTATTATGAATAATCTCCACTTGGATGTTTAATTTTATCGCCTAAGACCTAACCACCCAACAAAGCCTAGTCTTCTCAAAAGCTCTCAGTACCTCCCTATTCCACTGTTCTTGCTAAAGACAAAATTGTTGCTGTCCTCTACATCTCTCTAAACAATGTATTAAAAAGTCAATAATCTGTCACCACAGCCACAAATTCCTATATCATTTCTGGCAGCATTACTCTAATAACCCCAGAGTTGGTATCTCTGCTTCTGTTTCTGCTAACCCTTCCCCCAAATGGTGGTATAGTTTCCAATTAGCCATAGTATGGCTCCTTTGAAAATCAAGTTTGATTATATCAGTTTATAATGAAAAAGAGGACTCCTCTCCCTACAAAGGCCTTCACAATCTGGTCTCTCACCCTTTTAATCTGTCAGTACTCTGCAACTCTTAACTGGCTCCAGCACAGCTAGACCAGCCTCTCAGCTTTCTTCAGACTCCAGTCTCCACAGTATTGCCTCAGGGCTTTTGCAAGAGGCTTTCTCACTGCATATCCTTCCCTCGGAAAAGAGCATGGATCACCCCCTCACTTCCTTCCAGTTATCAAATGTCATTTTTTCCAGAAGGCCTTTCCTAACTACCTCTAATCAAATTGCAACCCGTTTCTGGCTCTGTCTTCTCCCTGCTTTTTCTCTAAGTCCTTTAACATCATCTGACAAGGGCATATTCTATTTATTTGTGATCTAAGGTTCTTCCAGAAGATGTATGACCCAAGAGATGGGGGTATTTATCTGTTTATAAAAAGTGTCTGGCCCACAATAGGTACTTAACAGATCTTTACTAAATGCATATGTTATATGTGCAATTTATTGTCTGGGAAGTATTTTAATGGAAACTAAATTACAGAAATTCATGTCCCCCTTATGTCCTCTCTCTTCCAAAGTCTCTCAATATCTTTATGTATTAGTATCAATGTGGATGACAGCAAAGAGCAACAGAAAAGTTACTTGCAAAGCTATTTGAAAACAGATATTCCCCTACCAATTAGCTACATAATAAAAGCTAAGAGTCTTTATTAGTATAAGGTTACTAGGTGTGGAAGTTAAAAGTAATGGCAGACCAGCCAAGCACCTTCAGGAAGAAAAAGCTCAAATCAATGTGCCATATCAATCTGTTAAACAAACCCTGAAGAAAATGCAAAATGAATTTGATCCTTAAGGAAATACTGGCCAGAATTCAACACAAATGTGTATTCAACACGAGTCAACACCCTAATTTTTTTTCGCAGCATCAAGTACCAAGCAAAAGCTCTCTCTCTCTCTCTCTCTCTCTCTCTCTCTCTCTCTCTCTCTCTC
>JANHMN010000026.1:1083168-1120112 GCA_030674055.1 Rhabdomys pumilio
CTCTCTCTCTCTCTCTCTCTCTCTCTCTCTCTCTCTCTCTCTCTCTCATTCCAAAATTGCAGCATCTGCCAAAATACAAAAGCCTATAGGGAACACCAATTTAGTAAACAGCTGATTTATGATTGTGCTGGTTCAAATGAGAATGGCCTCATAGGCTCATATAGTTGAAGGCTTAGTCACCAGAGAGTGGAACTGTTTAAGAGGATTAGAAATTAAAAGGGCTAAGAAGGATGGCTTTGATGGAGTTGGTGTAGCCTTGTTGGAGGAAGTGTGTCCCTGAGGGTGTGCTTTGAGGTTCAAAAAGCTCACACCAATCCCAGTTTCAGTCTCTCTGCCTGTAGATCAGGATGCAAAGCCTTCAGCTCCGTCCCCATGCCTGCCTGTGTGCCCCCACACTCCCTGTCATGACAATAATGACTAAGCCTCTGAAACTATAAGCAATTCCTCAATTAAATGCTGTCCTTTATATGAGTTGTCTTGGTCATGCTATCTTTTCCTAAGACATGGCTAAATCCTGATTTCTTAAATACCAGTAGGAGTAGTTCTGAGAAGAGTTCTGAGACAGTCACATGATTAAGTCATGTAGATGTAGCCCAGACATACTATCTTACTAGAAATAAAGTATGTGGTCTTTCCAGAAGGGTAACAGTATCTGACCTAGAAAAGAGATTCAAGATGTACATGGGTATTAGAACCCATGCAAATATCAAGTGAGGGGTGTGGAGACCCAGGAAAGCCTAGTAGGACAGATCTGTCAACTCAGCAACTCAAGACACTGAAACAGATGAAAAACAAACTTAAGTCTGGCCTGGGTTGTCAAATGAGTCAAGGCCAACCTGTACAAATTGAAACTCTATCTCAAAAAAAAAAAATAGCTGAGGCTATAGCTCACTGATAGAGCACTTGCCTGTCTTATGTAAGGATCTGACTTAAGTTCAAGATACCCCAGGGAGAAAGGGAGGACAGGGGCTAGAGAACAACTCGATACTTAAGAACAATGGGTATTTTTCCAGTGGACTGAGGTTCATTCCCATCATCCACATAACGGCTGACAACCATCAGTTTTCAGTTATAGAGGATCTGAAGCCTTCTGGCCTCCTCGTGTACTGCACACACACACACACACACACATACACACACACACATGCACACGCACACACACACACACACACACACGCACATACTGTACACAGATATACATGAAGGCAAAGCACCTGCACACACAGAATATGTATAAAAAGAAAAAGGAAAGAAGAGAACACCAATAACTCAGAGAAATGGATAATAGAGAAGACAGGGTAACGGAGTATTACCAGATTCCAAAAGTCTGAGAAAAGCAGTTGGTTCTAAGCAGATGTATTGGTGTACTTTTGCACACTACAAAGAACCTTAATGAACTACAACAAAAGCATTTAGAGATTTCTGGGTCCATTGGAAACTGTGCCATCAAGGTGTGGGTATGTAGGCAGAGAGCTCCAGGGCATACAGGGTGGGTGGGCTCAGCTGCAGCTCTAGATCAGAAGCAAGACTGAGAAAGTGTACTTCCTCCTAGGACAAGGAGGAATAGCTTCTTGTGGGGGGAACCTGGCCTTGGGAGGTGAACACTGACATCTGACCCTTCCTTCAACTGAATTCTGAGAGCTTAATAAAGTCCCCTGCTATCCAGGGGTGGTGGTGATGGTGATGATGGTGTGATGGCGATGGTGGTGGTGGTGGTGATGCTAACATGTGTGATGGAGATGATGACCTCGGTGACGACGGTGATGAGAGTTCTGTTCAGTTCATACTGTGTGGATTTCTTCTTCGGATATGAAAGTCATCAGCTCAGAATCTGGGGTCAGCAAATCAAAGCCATACATGACCAGGAAATGCACTGAAACGTGTGATTCCAGGACCTCTTGCCTTACAGGATAACTCTCCCAACCCTGGCTTATTTCCTGTTGAACTTACAGAAACGTTTCAGCAACTCAGTGGCTGGCTGATAATTATATCTAATAGAAGAGTGAGGACTTCCTGATGGTGTGCAGAGAGCACTTTCATATTTATTGGCAGCTGTGTCTCTGCTCATTGTTGCAAACCTGACTTAACCCTAAGCTTGCCATCCACCACACCAGACTCAGGTAGTGGAGACTGAGGTCTTCACACTTTATAGGCAGCTACTGAGCAGATGTGTTGAGCATTGGCTGATTCTTAACAGTATGCTATTACCAAAAACAAATGAAAGCTAGGGAGGTGGCTTAGTGGGTAAAATGCTTATTGTTCAAGCTTGGGGACCCAAGTTCAGATTCCAAGAACTCACATAAAAGCCAGGCATAGTGGCATTTACTTGTAACCCAGTGCTTGGGCAGTGAAGACAAACTGATGTGAGAAAATTGCTGGCTACCAGTCTAGCAAAATAGCAAGCTCCAGGTTTAGTGAAAGACTCTATCACATGAAGTAAGGTAAAGAAAGTTAGAGGAGGCATCTGATGTTGATCTGATGTTGATCTCTGGCTTCCGAATGTTCATGAGTGGGCCTCTCTCTCTCTCTCTCTCTCTCTCTCTCTCTCTCTCTCTCTCAGTGTGTGTGTGTGTGTGTGTGTGTGTGTGTGTGTGTGTGTGTGTGTGTGGTACCACAAGTCAAACACACTTGCAGAGTAAACACTCTACCACTACCATGTATTTTTACCAAGGGCTTTTTAAAATTCTCTTATCCCAGATCATTCTTTCTCAGTATCTGTTTCTAATTCACAGAAGCTGTTGTCTCCATTTCTGTATTTTTAAACCCTACCAGCACTTTTCTTACCACTCGTACTGTTCTTGGAATTTAACATTCGGTGTTTATTTGTTTGTTTGTTCTGTTTTGTTTTTGTTTTTCAGCTCTAAAGATGAGACCCAGATTCCATGCTAAGCAAGAGCTGGATAACTGAGCTCCAGAATGTACTTATTTCTCAGAGAATGTTCTTATCTAAATGAGAATGGCCGAGTGTGTCAGCTTGACTGCTCTGCAGCTCTGCTTAAAGTGCCCACTGTTGGCCATTGTGCTAATTCAGCTGTTCCCCTTGTCTTGGGATCATTGACATATTTTCATTTGGATTGCTTCATGCTTATGAATGTAAAGAGGCGTTTGTTCCTTTATGGAAGATGAAATTAACCTAGAGGGTGAAGTAATTTACTCTAAGCAAAGATCAGAGCAGAGAGGACACAGGGAATTCCAGATTCCAGATTCCCAGGCAGATCACAAGGAAGTGCAAACTATAAAACTTACTAACTGGGTTTCTCAAGAGCATTTCTCCTCCCAGCATTTCCCAGCATCTAATTTTAGATTCATGTGTTATTAGCACTGTTATGTTTCAGCCAGTTTTCGACTTCAGTGGAAAACATACTTTTGCTGCAGGGTAGAGTCAGGCATCCTTTGCAGGATCCTTGTGGTACTTTAATTATCTAAAATGACTTCAAGGGAATTCATGTCCAGCTCCATTAGCATAATGAAGACTCCATACACAATTACCTTTGAGGGGAAAGAGTAGGAGTTAGGATGGTCACATGATCTAGCAATCTCACTCCTGGGAACATACCAAAAGAAGCAGCAAGGAGGGTCTCAGATGTCTGCACTGATTGTTCTCGGTGTTGTTCACAACAGCCAAGGATGGAAGCAACTCAAGCACACACTGATGATGTAGTGGGTAAAAGGAATGTGGTATGTACACACACAGCAGAAAGGCGGGCAGGGGAGGGATTCTGAGAAAATGCTGTAAGAACATACCATGAGGATACTTATGGGAATTGATGTAAGCCTATCACAAAAGGATTCATGATGTAAGCCTATCACAAAAGGATTCATGATGTAAGCCTATCACAAAAGGATTCATACTGTGCACTTCTGTTTATTGGACTGCATCTAGAAAGTCAAATACATAAAGACTGAAAGTCGAATGGTGGTTCCCAGAACTCAGGAGAGGAAAGGGTGAAGAATTAGTATTTAATCAGACAGAGTTTCAGCTGGGGAAGATAGAATTGCAGAAATGGATGCACTGATGATTACCAAACACTGTGATGTTCATATGACCACTGATCTATGCACTTAGATGTGGGGTTTGCCATGCAAGCTCGAGGACCTGAGTTCAAGTTTTAGCGCCCTTATAAAAATGGACTTGCCAACGTACCTTTGTAGTCCAGTGTTGGGGAGGCAGAGATCTCTGGGACTAATTGGTCAGCCACACTAGCTGAATTATCCAGTGCCAAGTCCCAGTGAAAAGTCCCCTATCTCAGGTAGTAAAGTGAATAGATCCTGAGGAACAACAGCAGAGGTTGACCTCTGGCTGCCATACACAGGCACACAGGCACGCCTGCATGCACACTGGCACACACATGCAATTACATGCATGTGAACACACATACAAATAAGTGTTAAAATAGTAAATTTTGTTATATATATGTATATATGTGTATATATATATATATATATATATATATATATATATATATATGAATAGGAAGCAGGACAGTTAACCCTGATGTGAAAGGAGGACAAAGCTTCCCAGAGGAGACAGCTTTGTTTTGAAATACAAGGAAAGGATTGGGAGCCAGACAAAAGAAAAGGATAATCTGGATAAGGGAATAGCACAAGGAAATAAGAAAGTGATTATGAACTCCTATTAAAGAAAAGCAAAAATAGATAGATAGATAGATAGATAGATAGATAGATAGATAGATACATACATACATACATACATACATACATACATACATACATACATGCAGGTAACTCCAGCAGCTTGGGTCTTTGTAGATAAGTTTCAGATGAAAGCTGAAGTGTGTGTGTGTGTGTGTGTGTGTGTGTGTGTGTGTGTGTGAGAGAGAGAGAGAGAGAGAGAGAGAGAGAGAGAGAGAGAGAGAGAGATTACACAGTATGCACATGTGTACGGAGGCCAGAGGACACCTTCAGAGGCCATGAGGGTTTCAAGACAGGGTCTTTCACTAACCTGGAACTTACCACGTAGGCTAGGCTGCCTGGACAGCCAGCCCTAGGGGTTTTTCTGTCTGTCTCCAGTGCTGGGATTACAGGTGCACCACCACGTCAGGCTTTTTAAAAATAATTTCTAGGGCTAGAGTTCAGGTCCTCGTGCATGCTCAGCAAAAACTTTACTGACTGAGCTATCAACGCAGCTGGACCACTGCAGCCTTTCAAACTGGAGAGCTGAGCAGGTTGCATTTTAGAAAGATCATGTTGACAGCTGAATAAAAAATGAATGGGGGGTGGAAGGGACAGAGCAGTGGTAATGACAAGGAGACTCTTGTGTATCCCCTCTCCCCACTCAGAGAGACTCAACAAGGAGGTAAGGATGGAGGTAGGCAGAGAGGAGAAGGGAGTAGCCCGTGAAAGGATAGAGCAGTGACTTGTCGAGTAGCAAATAGATGGGAAAAGAGTTGCTTTATTATTTACTCCTGGCTTCTCTACCCTCAGCCAAGCTGACCCTCCACATCCTCAAGTGTCCCATGCTATAGAGTAATGGCTCCTGGTCACTTGCAACCAGGGCCCTTATAGATCATTTGATGGGGGCAAGGGTCCCTTGTAGCCCATGCTATCCTTAAACTCACGATGTAGCTGAGGTTAACCTTGAGATTACAATCCTCCTCCACCTCTCAAGTGCTGAGCTGTGCCACCACACTCAGTGGATGTGGTACTGGGGATCAAACCCAGGGTTTCCTGCATACTGGGCAAGCATTCTGGCAACTGAGCTACATCCTTAGCCTGCAACGTATATTTTGGATAGGCTTAGTTTCGTGTGCTTTGTTGGATCACATCCCACATAAGCCCATCTGCTCCCATTTATTGAATGCCCCTTTCTTAACTCTGTAATATCCTATCCAATACAAGTTTCTGGCATCTGAAAACCAGGCCTGGCATCTCCCCAGGGAAGGCCTTCAGCTCACCTAACTTTAGGGAGTGAATTTATTCTCTTGCCTCATAACCTCCTAGAGGTTATTCCAAGGTACCAGCCACCCTCTGAACAATGTGCAAGAACCAGCATCCTGTAGCACCAGTGCTTCCAAGGATATTTTTTATCATTACCTTGTTCTGTGATACCCAAGCTCTCAACCCGAACCCAGCCTGCCTGCCCAAGATACCCATGGTCTCTACCAGAGATATGTTTGCCTACCTGCACGTAAGTACCTTCTTCAGAAGAGGAAGGAAGGCTTCCTTTCAAAGTGACTCTGTAGACACTTTCATTGCAGTCTAATTAGCACTTGTGTACTTAGTTGCAGCAGAAGTGCTCCATGCTGTTAAGCAAGCTGGGTCTCTTGTTTGCAGTAAAAATCCTGGCTTCCTCTCAGCTGACTTAGGGTGGCTCATTTTGCCAGCATTAGAGGAACAAGAACAGTTGAATCAAACAACCCAGGGCCCCATTGGATGACAAGGGCAAACCTTGCTGTGCCTTCTGATGTCACCTGAGGAAGACACAGCAGCAGATGGTAAAGGCAGTCAGTAACTCACAGTCACTGCAAGTACACAATGTCTCCATGCAAGAATGGCTAAGTCGTGGAAAGAGGCCAAAGCATCAGCCACTCTGGCACTCCACCTCTCTTCTCAAAGCCAAATCGTCCTTGGGAATGGCTTTCTGAAAGCCCCACGCTGCCATTTCACCCGATGATGGTGCTCAAAATCTCCAAGTCTCCAGGAAATGGTCCTCTCTCCCTCTGGCTCTCTGGCAAGTGGCCACGTTTGAATCACATGGGGAATTTGGCAAAGCAAGCCCCATTCCTTTGCAGTGTGTCTTCAGTGAGGATTTTGGGTTAGAGATTGCATGCTCAGTCTTCTGAGTCATTGTTTCTGGATGCTGCTGCACAGGGGCAAGCCTTAATTGTGTTCCTGAGAGAAGCTTCAGAAGTTGGATTAAGAATTCTTCAGTCCTTGGAGGACCCAAAGCCACTGCCTTTAGCCTTCTGGCTGCAAGCTGTCACTAAACATAAAGTGTCCCTTTCTTTATGCTGACACCTGTTTCTCTCTTTCTTCGGGCTTATGATATTATTTTTGATATGCTCATTATAAACTACTGTCATTTTTATTTCATGTCAGGTATGGATTTCTGAGTTAATATTTGTGAGCATATGTTCATGTATGTTCAAGCATGTGCATGTGCAGGGACCTGTGAAGTTGGATCTTGTTTCTCAGGTACTATTCATTTAAGGTTTTGCTTGAGATGAGGTCTTTTTCAGCCTGGAGCTCAGTAATTAGGCTAAACTGACTGGCTAATGAGATCCAAAGATCTGCTTGTCCCTAGCTGTTCACATACGTGGGATTATGGCATGCTTAACTTTTACATGGACTCTAAGGATCTCAACTCAAGGTCACAAGTGCACAGTAAACACTTTACCAATGGAGTCATCCCCTCAGCCCTTGGCAATGCTTTTATTGCCTGCAATCATCAGACAGTTTTCCTGTTGGAAAGATAAAGAACTTTCTCCCACTTGTGAGTCCTGAGGTATATAGCCAAATCTGTGAGTTCCAAGTTTAGCATGAGACCATATCTCAAAATATAAGGCAGAGAATGATTGAGGCAGACATCCAACTTTGACATCCAGCCTCCATGTGCGCTGTGTTGGTTTGTATTTCTCTTATGTGATAAACACAACCAAAAGCACGTTGGGGAGGAAAGGGTTTATTTCGCTTACACTTCTCAATCACAGTTCCTCATTGCCAGAAGTCAGAGAAGGAAGCAAGAGCAGACAAGAACGATAGAAGAAGGCTGCCTGTTGGCCTACATCCTCTGGCTCATGCTTAACCAGCTTTCTTATATAACTCAGGACCACTTGCTTAGGGGTGATACTGTCCATAATGGCCTAGTAATTTTTAAAAAATGCTTCACAGATATGCCGTAGGCCAACTTAATCAAGACAATCTCCCCACCTGAGACTCTCTTTGGTACTTACATGTGAAGCTAACTTCAAGATAAACAAACGTTCACATGTAAACACACACACCACTATCAATGCTTATTTCCAGGAAAGGATCGTGAGCTTTCTTTACAGTGAAGTGTTCTCAGTTCTGTTTCACATTATGGCTAGCCCAAGACTCTGAAGTATCCTGAATACTCACAAAGACTTCACATCTCTAGGTGTTGGTTGGATTTCTCATGAAGCATCCTGCCTCATACTCTATACTTTCGGGACACCTACCACATTCCAGTGTATTGAATTAATATTGCTTTCTAAGGGTTTTGGGAGGCAAGCCTGTCTCAGCCCTGTTTTGGACATGAATCTCCTTAAGTTGTATGAAAAGTGTTCATCTAGACGCTGGTACCCTCTTGCAGATTGCTAGCATTTTAAAATTCTCACACAGAGAGCAATACTAGGTGGATTGAAAAAGTGGGTGCATATTGCAAAAATGGACAAATTTCATATAAAAATGCAAATGCAACCAGTTTCCTCATATGCTCTTTTGTTACAGTTGAGCTCTGAATCTGGACTCAAATACAATCAACAAGGAAAAAGAAAACCAAGGTGGATAATATAAGAGCTTCCTCTAAATGTTTTATCTTTTATCTAAGAAAACAAAACCACATTCTTCTGGAACTGTTACAGTGGGATGGACCTAAGTGACAGCCATATCGTGATGGCCAGGAAACAGAAAGACAGAGGGAGAAGAGGGAAAAGAGCCCAAACACACTGGATAATAAAATGAAGGGCTATAAAGATTCTGGGATAATTTTTTTTTTTTTTTTTTTTTTTTTGGTTTTTGGAGACAGGGTTTCTCTGTGTAGCCCTGCTGTCTTGGAACTCTGTAGACCAAGCTGACCTCCAACTCAGAAATCAGTCTGCCTCTGCCTCCCAAGTGCTGGGATTAAAGGCGAGCGCTACCATGCTCGGCTCCTGGGATAATCTTAACAATGTGGAATTCAGCATATTCAAGTGTTAGGCCTTCTGGAAAAGCCTAAAACATTAATACTTTGGATAAACAAACAGAATGAGCTTGAGGGGGGGAAATTTGTCTAGGGTTTTAGTCAAAGATAAGGTCAGGAGCCAAGGAGATGACTCAGTGGATAAAGATGCTTCCTGTCAAATCCCACAACTTGACTTTGATCCCAGGATCTGTTAAGCTGCGCCACACAATTTTGTAAAACTCCTTTTGGTTGAACTGTGACTACTCCAGGAACCACAGCATTTTAGTTTCTGGAAGTAAATGAACTTGTTTCTCTAAATTCTTGACAGCCCTGACCTGTGAACCCCAATAATGGCTAGACAGGAGCATTATTAACCATCTGACAGTTTCCCAGATTATTTTATGTGGCTAAGTGTTTGGGCCTCGTGTATGTATGTGTACCTGCAGAGGTCAGAACAAGGCATCATATCCTCTGGAATTGGAGCTACAGACAGCTGTGAGACGCCATTTAGGTACTGGAATTGAACCTGGATTCCTTGCAAGAACAAGTGCTTTTAACTGCTGAACCATCTTGCCAGCCACATCTGACATCCTTTAATAGACCGCTCACTGGTTACTGCTAGAAGTGGCCAACTAAAGATCAAAAAAGAAACCTTTAGATCTGCTTCTGCCACCACCCCCCTTCTGCCCTATGACTACCTGAGCTTTTAAGGGTCAGGGCTCTGATTCTTAGAGACCCCTTTTGCAGGTTTTTCCCCAAAACAAAGGCCTGCATTGTCTTAAGTAGTTTGTTGCCTTGCCTTTTTTTTTTTTCTCTTTTCAATGACCTTTCAGGACACACATAGTGGAAAGAAAGAACCACTTCATCAGACTCCTATATGTTGTCATCTGACATCCTCGTGTGTGTTGTGGTATACACACACACACACACACACACACACACACACACACACACAAATATACACATAAGACTAAAAATAAAATAAAATAAATTTAAAGCCAGTACAATGTGAAGGGACATTGGGATGGGGATGGCCCCTTATCAATCCATCTGCTGTTATAAAATAAATAGTGGTTGTTAGTTTGCTCTTGGACAATTTCTCCATTTGATTGGGGCAGTTCCTGCAACAAATGTCAACAATGCTTTCCCCCAACCCCTTGAGTCTTTTGCAAGTTTTCCATGTATCTGAAGCTTTCCTAATTCCAGCTGTGTCACAGAGGAGGACTGGCTCTTACTTGTTTGTCTGTTCCCTGCCAACCCAAAGAGTTATGATTTAGGATAAATGAGGTGACAGATCCTATAAGCCACACTACCTAGGTCTTATGGAATATCTCCTCTGGAAAATATTGGAAAAGCTAGAATGCCCAGTGTCCGATGAAGATCTCAGCCCTCTGATAGTCTTTGTTCCCATCTGGGTTATTACACAGAAGTCTCTGGGTTCCCTAGACACATAGGGGAAATAACTTATATACAACATACTATATTCTTTTTTTTTTTTTAAAGAGGGCACCCAGGCTGGCCTCATCTTGATATGTAGCCAAGGATGACCTTGAACTTCTGATCCTCTCACCTTCCAAGTGCTAGTATTTCAGATGTGTACATATATGGTTTATGAGATGCTGGGGGTTGAGTCCAGGACTTCATGCGTGTTAGGTGAGCACTCTAGCAACCCAGCCGTATCTCCAGATCCTTACCTGGTATGTTCTAAGATCTGGAACTCCCATAGAAGCCCAGAAAAGTCTATATTTACTTAGTACTCAATTTGTGTACCCACCCTCAAGCCCTACCCTCCAGTGCCCAGCCTTTGTTCAGATGACAGTGTACAGCTGTGAGGCAAAGGTATTTCACAATGTCTAGAGGTCAAGAGAAAGGGTCAGAGTCCAAATTCATCTGTTTCATTTCTTCCAAAGTGACTTAATAAAGATCACTATGAGAATCAAGCCTACCAGAAACTGTCAGGAGACACAAGAGAACCACCAGGGAAACCTGGGGTGGGGGGAAAATGGGCTGGCCAAAAGCTGGCTGATGATGGGAGTCAGGACCCAGGGTTCAGTAAGACAGGAAAAGGGAAAAGTGCTTGGCAAGCATCTCTAGGGAGATAAATGAATTAGTTTGTTGGTCTTTGGCTTCTAGACACTGTTCATGTGAAGGGAAGAACAGATCCTCCGTGGGGGGTTCTGAGCAGTAACTTCAGAAGCTTGTGTCTAAAGAAAGCCTAACTATTCTTGTTTTCATTCGACTGGGTGGGACAAGAAGTCACTGGTGTTAGACACGAGCCAATGATTTGCCACTCCTAGCTTTGTTCAGAGCACATGACACTGTGACCATTCTTCAATAAGGATAACCTTAAGAGTTAGAACTGTTTATGAACAGTCTACGATTTTAAATGACTGGCCAATTGGTTGCAATTACATACAGCTGCTGTAAGAATTCCATAATCATCTCTAGAGGAAGAAGTAAGATTGACTTACAGTTCTGTTTGCTGTGGATGAGAATTCTGTCCCCATTCTCTCCTCCCTGACTTCTTGAGCTTTCAAGGCTTCACTGGGTTCTAAAGATTCCAGACCACCTCCCCCAATCCCTATCCTTTCTATCTGACTGACTTTAGCTTAGACTTTAGCTTTATTCTTGGAATCCCTGAAGAAACTTTCTTTCTTCCCTCCCTGTTGCTTTCTCTCCCTATATCACTTCTTCTCACCATATACAGTGATGTGTCTGTTTGTTTCTCCACTGCCTGCTAATCTCAATGAAAACACAGGCAGCCATTTCTTACTCACTGCTATAGCCACTAGAGCCTGGTCTGACAGCTCCCTCAAGATAGAAGCTCCAAAAGTGTCTAAGCGGTGGTGGCCACACCTTTAATCCCAGCACTTGAGAGGCAGAGGCAGCTGCATCTCTGAGTTTGAGATCAGCCTGGTCTACAGAGAGAGTTCCAGGACAGCCAGGGCTACCCAGAGAAGCCCTGTCAAAATAAAACAAACAAAAAGAACAAAACAAAATAAGTAAAAACGTAGCTCCAAAACTGTTTATTGAACGAGTGAATAGTCATTCAACTTTCCCTCCTTTTGGTGTGGCAATGTGTAGCCCAGAGTCATGTGACACAGAGAGGTGGTTGTCAGTCTCTGTGATCTGTCCTTACCTTTGTTCTCTTCCTTGTTGGAGCTTCCCTGGGCTATTTCTGATGTCTTTCCCAATCCCCCAGCTCCAACAGGCTGATGCTTCCAGCAGCTCACAGGTGAAAAGTCTGCTGCCTTGCAGTGTTCCTGAGTTTGAGGTGTGGCTCTTAGGGGTCATGCACTAGATGGCACTAATTTGTGTCAAGTGGCACTGTCTCTTGGGGGACTCAGTTGATAGCCATTTATTTCACACCACTGTATTAAGTGTTAGGTACTATATCAAGCATGATACAAAGGTGGATGAGATGTAGGATTTCCTGGTCTTCTGTGTTCTGATAGGGAGGCAGATTATTCTAGCACTAACTAACAAGAATGGTGGCTAATATCACTCATCAATTCAGCAGGATCTAGAATTACACAAGAGACAAGTTTCTGGGTCTGTTTGCAAGGGCAATTCTAGATTAGGTTGATTGAAATGGGAAGATCCACCCACGTGCATGACGTTATTCCATAGGCGGGAATGGAGGCTATAGAAAAAGGAAAAGGCAAGCTGAGCAGGCAGAGTTTGTCTCTTCATATAGACACTATGTTACCAGCTGCTTCAGACTCTGCTGTCTTGACTTTCCTACCAAGATGGGCTGTACTCTGACACCATAAATCAAAATAAACCTTTCGTTCTTTCGTTTTTTCTTTTTAAAAATTAATTTATTTCTGTGTTATAGATAATATATTCTCGCCAGGCAGTGGTCGCGCACGCCTTTAATCCCAGCACTTAGGAGGCAGAGGCAGGCGGATTTCTGAGTTCAGGCCAGCCTGGTCTACAGAGTGAGTTCCAGGACAGCCAGGACTACACAGAGAAACCCTGTCTCAAAAAAAACAAAAAAAAACAAAAAAACAAAAAGATAATATATTCTAGTCACACTCACCACCCCACAAGTAGCTTTTGTTAGGTATTTCATCATGACCCTGAAAAAAGCAAGTTATGCAAAGACCAAAGGTTTTGCTACATAAAAGGAAAGACAGGCAGAAGAAGTGGGGAAGAATTCTTATCCAACTGGAGAAAGAGGAGGACCAAAGAAGGCTTAACAGAGGAAGTGGTATGGGACAACGGCCTTACAAGCAGAGAAGACAGCCTCTGCCTACATATGGTACTGAAATGTGGTATTTTATGGACAAATCAGAAAGTGATGCATAATTAATCAGAAGTATGTATGTGCTGATGCAGATCAGGGAAGGCTCTGGAGTTGTGGTTGAAAGCTAGATGTGTAAGTAGCAAAAGGTCACTGCAAATTTTAGACCAGGTTTGGGGCAAGATGATACTGGATTTGAGAAAGGCACACTTAGAGCCACACAGAGCACATGAAGTATATTGAGCATCTAACCCAGTTTGGTGACAGCAGAAACCCAAGGTTATAAGCAGGTTTAAGAGCCTTGGAGAGGGAAAACTGGCAGGACCTGATTCCTGATTCAGCATGAGATAGTTATAGGGTGGAGGGGTGAAGCAGAGGGAGACAGAGATTGAGAATGGCTTGGGACCCCAGGAAAGCAGGCAGAGTGATGGATGTGATGCTAAGGTGGAGATATGTTGGATTTGAAATTGTAGTCACTAGAATCTAGTCACTAAAACTTGAGAGAAACAAACTGAAGGTCGGGGTTGGAATTATAGATTTTGGAATCATCGACTTAAAAGTGATGAAAGAGAAAGCTGACCCTCAGTAGACTATGTGTGTGGCGAAAAGCCATGACCCATAGACGGGCTTGTTGGGGAGAGGAAGTAGTGGCCTCTAATTACCTGTCCAGTGATTGTTAAGTCCCATTGTCTTCAGACAGGCCCTCATCTTGGATATCAATATCTAATAGACTCTTTGCTTGTATTGATTTCTTTAATCTTCTACAAAGTCCCCAAAAGTAATTTGTCCATATTCCAATTGTTAATAAGTAAGTGGAGACAAGCATCTTTGAGGGATGGAATCCTTTAAGGAGGAGAGGTAGATGATGGAGTTACTTGACCCTTATGAGTCAGTTGCCAAATACCTCCTTCAATTCTCCCCCACCTTTCTCACAGACAAAACGGCAGCCACGGTGCTGACACTAACTACACATATGACCAGTTTTAAAAGAGAGAAATCATGTTCCAATCATGACAAGATTTGAACAAGCTCTTCAGGAATTAATTTTGGATTCCCTCTTGAGCCCTAATAAAACTGAACAAATGCTCTGAGAAAGGCAGGAGGGTCACACCATGCCCATAAGCACACTTGGTTCTGGAAGGTGGGCATGAGTGGGAGAGAGAAACCATCTGTGTGATGCTCACAAAGCACATAGATCATAGACATTCCAAAGGAGGATGAACAAGCTTTAAAGACCACCACTATACTTTCTTCATGATTCTTGAGTTTAAATGATACATTAAGAACCACTTTCCTGTTAGATAATTGTATTATGTAGCTTCAGGAGCTATATTTGTTGGTTGTACTTGCGCCATAACAGAAATTCCTGGCAGAAACTATTTAAGGGAGGAAGGGTTTGTTTTGGGTACAGTCCATCATGGTGGAGAAAGCACAGCAGTGGGGATCTTGTTAGGACTTCTCACATCTCTATAGACCAGGAAGCAGAAAGACTAAGGTCAGAAGTTGGTCCACACTATGACCTTTAGGGCTTACCTCCAGTGATCTGCTTTCTGCCAGCCAGGCCTCTTAAAGCTATCACAGTCTCCCAAAACAGTGTCATCATACTGAGGTCAGGATGATGTGACATATCCAAACCACAAGATCTATAACTCATTTTATTGACTTTTTTATTTTTTAAAAAAAAATGTTTTTATAGGTTCTTTGTGAATTTTACATTATGCATACCAAGCCTACTCATATTCCTGTCCTTCCATATCTGCTCTCTACCCTTGGAAACACCCCCTCAAAAGAAAATAAAAACAAAACAAAACCAAAAACAACTCACAGTGGAAGCTCTGCTGTGTCACAGTGTGTCACACACTATACCTTTCCCCCAAAACTGCTTTACTGCTTTACTTGCAAATTTTCATTACAATGAGTCATTGATCTGGTTCAAGGCCTCTGGCTTCTGCCACACTATAATACTGAATCCTCACCAGGATTCCACTTCTAGAAATCTAGATTTGATCTCCAGACAGCTGTATAGAACCATCTAGAACTTGCCAAGATGCAAAACCTCAGACTTCTTGCAACCACTACACAGAGGTACGTTTCTGAAGAGGGCAGCATAAAGTCAAGTGTCTCTCTTTACAGTTCCACTTAAAACCCCAGTAGGAACCCCAAAGAGAATTCCTAGTTCCCTTATCTGAACCATTTGTCTCCTATCTCCACCGTAGAAAGTGACACTAACATATCACACCACAGAGAGGATGGGGCTGCAGAGAAGGCTCAGTGGTTAAGAGCCCTGGTCACTCTTCTAGAAATCCCAAGTTTCATTTCCAGCACCCAAATGAATACTCACAACCATCTGTAACTCCACTTCCAGGAGGTCAGACATCCTTTTCTGGCCTCCATGGGCACTGGACATGCAAGTGGTGTGTGGGGTGGTGGGGCGGTGGGTTGTGAGAAGCAGCTGGGTGCTTGGTTGAGCTTGAGCTTAGAATCCCAAACCATTATTGGACAGCAGGAGTTGGGCCCTGGTTCTTTTCTCTTAGCTTCAGCCCTCTCCACAGCCCCTCCCACAGAGAGGTCTAAGGCCATCAGTCACCAGGAATAGGCCTCAGGCCCTAGAGAGATTTACATACTAATGAGATACCTGAAGGCCAGAGGGTGGAGCCAATTAAGCATTCTTCCCGAGCCCCTCCCCATCTCTCCCTCCCTATTTAACTCAGGTCTGCCCTGGGTTTGGGGTGGTGGGTGCATCCAGATCCATCCACCATCCGCCATGACATTAAAGCCTATAAAAACCCATGGACTTTCTCATGTCATTGGGGCCGCTCAGTGAGGAACCATGGAGCCACAGCAGCCATGCCTAACTTCCCCCTGGAGGAACCCTCAGCATTCCCAGCGGCTTTACCCACAGTGATGTACAGACCTACTACACTCAAGCAAAGCATTCATATACATATTAAAAATAAAATAAATCATGGGAGGGGGGGAAGTGTTCTGCCATAGGAGTCTACTCACGTAAAAGTTTAATCTAAGACAAAGTCTTTATTAGCCAGCTAGCTAATATACTGGGTGTTTGGGATTTCAGTTTTCAGGATCCCAGTGAGGCAGCAGTTCTTTCTCAGGGTGAACTTTTAAGCATAAAAACCAAGTTCTGAGATAACATATTTCAGTTAACAAGAAAAGTTAACCAGAAGCAGAACTACAAAAGCCAAAAAACAAGATTAGTATATTTAAAGTTTTTCCCAGAACTATGAACTTTGATGGATTAGTTCTTGTTTTGTCAGGTGGTAGTGTCTGAGTTTTATGGCCTGAATGGTATTTCCATCATGGAGTCAGTTGTACTAAAGTCTGAGGGCCTTCTAAGGTCTGGGGGCCCTATCCCAAAAGCAAAAGGAGATGAAATCATTAGTAAGAAAGAAGAGTAAATGAATCAAGAATAAGTTTAGACTGGGGATGGAGCTTAGAAGTTCAATATGGTAGCCTTGTAGGAGACAACAGGACAACAAAGGAACCACCTGTTAATGAAGGCAGGATGTGGTAGTTTTTCAGAAACATATGTGCATGTAGTAGCTGGAAGCGGTGTAACATCAACATTAGTTGATATCGCTGCATTCTGGGCACACAGCCTTCCCCAAGACTGCACTGAGAGCATCCTGCAGCAGCCAACATTTCCACCAGATGCTGCTGGGCTTGGGAACACCATGCCTCTTGCACCTGCAAATGCTTCCAGCCCCTTGTTGTTAATGAGTGTAAATTAATTGGGGCTGATGTCAACTCATGACCCTACTTTCTCCTGGGACTCACACTCCAGCAAAGAGGATCATAACTCCCTAAAACTGAGTGGCCCAGAGTTAGGAAGGTTCAGCTCCTTATTCCTCATATCAAGGAAGAATTTTCTGTGGGAGAAGAGCTTGAAGCTAGCCCACAGTTGAAATACAGCCAGACTTGGTTCTGTGATTTCAGTGGCTTGCCTTTCTGGAAGGTGATATTGAAATTGACCCCTGATGAGTTGCTCAGGATGGGAGCAGCCTGACTGGGGTACTTAGAGGTGGGGCCTTTGGGAGGGTGAACCCCATGACTGAACACTGGGAGAAGAAGAGAAAGATGATGGCAAAGAGAAAGAAGGGGAGAAAGAGAAAGAATGGGAAGAGGAAAAGGAAAAAAGAGGAAGTACAAGATCTCTCTCTCTCTCTCTCTCTCTCTCTCTCTCTCTCTCTCTCTCTCTGCCTCTGGGTGTGATGCCCTAGGCCACCTAAAGATTTTGCCAGAATGAAAGCAAGCATCAGATATGTCCTTCCACATTGTTGCTCAGCAAGCACTGTGAGTGAAGCCCAAACAACTTCTTTTCTTCATAACTTACCCAGTTGGTAGTACTAAGCCACTAACAACAGAAAATGGCTTAAGATATATACTAACTAGTCTAGCTATAGGAGCACTCAATAACTGCTGTCATTTTGCTAGAAAGGCAGACCACTGGTTTAAGTCACACTGAGTGCATATATAAGGAAAGAAGGTTTCTACCATCATAGACAAGCTTGAACATGAGTCTGAATTGTTGAGAGGACAGACTCACTTTCAACAGTATGCATCATTAAAGTTCTGGCCTAGCTATTGTCTAATAGCAATCTGAATAAATATAACTGGGGCAGCTTTTTTTTTTTAACTTTATGACTTTAATAACCAGAACACAATGTCTTTGAATTTCTTGGCATCGGTGGAGGTGATTCATGCATCTATCTTATAGCTGCAGAGACTAAGAAGGGAACGACTTTCACAGAGCCAGACAGCAAGTCAAAGAATACCATAAATAATAAAGAATACCACAGCACCACAGGGTCACCAGAACCATTTGGCCTCTTCCCTGTCCCTGTTCTGCCATCAAGTCAGC
Organism: Rhabdomys pumilio; assembly: GCA_030674055.1. Taxonomy (NCBI): domain Eukaryota; kingdom Metazoa; phylum Chordata; class Mammalia; order Rodentia; family Muridae; genus Rhabdomys; species Rhabdomys pumilio. The sequence continues at coordinate 1,101,157 of JANHMN010000026.1, forward strand.
TATAAACACTACTAGTAGAGAGCAATGTTGACCCACTGAGAGGATGTGAATACACACCAAGTGTCCATGACCCCTGAGGTCAGACACCCCTGGATTCATCTTTTTTCTGCACAGGTAGGAGAAGTCCTGGAAGCAGAAGCTTGAGAAGGCAGTCACATTTCCTCTATCGTCAAGAAGCAGAGCATAGCCTGGCAGTGGTGGCGCATGCCTTTAATCCCAGCACTTGGGAGGCAGAGGCAGGTGGATTTCTGAGTTTGAGGCCAGCCTGGTCTACAGAGTGAGTTCTAGGACAGCCAAGGCTACACAGAGAAACCCTGTCTCGAAAAACAAACAAACAAACAAGAAAGAAAGAAAAGAAAAGAAAAAGAAGCAGAGCATAATGAATGCTCATCACACGTTCTCTTTTTTATTGGGATCCTGGTCCATGGGATGGTGCTACATTTAGTGTGAATGCTTCCACATCATTTAACCCAATCCAGGTGCTCCCTCACAGGTATGCCCAGAGGCTTGTTTCCTAGGTGATCCTAGAGCCTGTTAAACTGACAGTCAGTGTTAGTCATCATGATGGTGAATGTCTTCCTCCTCACCTACTCCTGTCTCAAGAGCCTTTGGAGGTCAGCCATGTGGTTTTGTATGTTTTGATTTTCTGGAAATGTACAGTGATTTTCTGGGCAAAACAATGTCACAGGAAACGTTGAAAAGTGCACCGTGATGTTGCCTCTCATTGTTCATGAACATTTTGTCTTTACATTGGAAGAAATGCAGTTGACTAGTCTCCCATGGTATAGCTGGTTTCTCAGGGTTGGATGTATCTATCACCAGTTGTGATGGCCCATGTGAGACCTTCATGACAGATGAGGTCTAATAAGAACTCTTAAGAAAGGCATTGAGAAGGTTTACAAGACTCAGGAAGCTCTTAATATCTTCATTAGGTGTTGACTAGATTTTTACAAGACCCCTCCCTGAGATTACCATGGGACTCTTCAGTGGTGAAGCTTCCTATAAGACACCTGGGGAACTTTCCAGTTGTGCTGCTGCCTTTGAATCATCTATGTTTCTGTTAAGTAAACCCAATAATTTGGACGGCATCTTTTATTTTGGGGGGGGGGTCTTTAGACCTTTTCTACCTATAAAGGTATTCCTTTATGTCTTCCCCAGGAAAAGTTACCTAGTAACATTAGGGATGGAGAGATGTTTGCTTGAGTCTTCTAACTTCTTGGACACAGTGGGCACTAAAAGCAAAGCCTACCATCTCTCGAACACGCATTCAGTAAGGTGGAAAACTATATAGTTTCATCTTATCCTCAGTACAAAAATATTTAAGTAACTTTCAAATGTTAAATGATGTATTGGTATCAGGAAAAGGCATAAAAATAAATGGGGCATAGTTCCTACTTCCCGGAACTGTACTAAGTGAGGAAGATGCAGTCTTGACAAGTAATGAGGTGTGCTGTAAGGCTCCAGTGAGAGGCGAGAGCACAGATGTCTGAGAAAGCACACAGGAGGAGACTCTCACTTCATCTGGAGCCCTTGGAGAAGTTGCCTTACAGGAACTTATTGATGGCTCAGTGTTATGACATGGTACTTATCATCCCCAAAGTTATTTCTGATTATCACAGAGTTTGCAAAACAAACAAAAAACAAAACACATCAAAATAATGTCCTCAAAGACGCCCACATCCTAATTTCCAGACCCTGTGAATATATTACCTAACATAAAAAATGAAGGACTTTGCTGATATTAATTAAGAGATCTAGAGGAAGGGAAGAGAGGGGAACAAGAAAGGGCGATGATAGGAGGGAAAATGTGTGTTCTCAGATGTGGAGTCTAGACGTGGAGGTGTGTGTCATGAAAGGTAGAAGGGTGACTATCTGTGGCAAGAAGTAATGTGGCCTTTATGGGGAAGGAAGGACAAGGAGGTTAATGAGGGGGCAGTGAATCAGGTCTATATATTCACACACTTCTAGAACTCAGAAAAGGTGAGAAAACTGTCCTGCTGACAGCTGGTGTGGCCTGAAGATAACCCTGCAACTGCAAGAGAGTAAATTCGTGTTGTAAACTACTAGCTTTGCAATAGGAAATGACATTGAACTTGAGCAAGAACTGGCCGGATGCCTCACAGAATGCTGCAATGAAGCCTGAGCTGAAATCAAGTGTGACCAAGTTTAGAACCAAAAGGGCCTCTCCCGAGAGCTCAATGCATTCTCTTGTGATCTTTGTTCACTGTAAAGTATATCTCCCTGTATTTGTTTAAGGCACAAATCTATGCAAGTGACATTTGATGCTAAAATGCAGAGAACTAAGACATAGGACAAACACCTACAGATCAATAAACTGTTTGGTTTTTGAAGAGCATAAAAGAGCTAAGTTCAGAGACTTAGCAGTTCCAGCTGAGCTCTGGTGTCCAACAATTTTAATTCTAGCATTCAAGAGACTGAGATGGGTGCATCTCTGTAAGTTTAGGACCAGCCGTGTCTACAGATGGAGTTCCAGAACAGCCAGAGAGCTACACAGAAAAACCTTATCTCAAAGATAGACAGACAGACAGACAGACAGACAGACAGACAGACAGACAGACAGACAGACAGATAGACAGATGACTAATGGATGAATGGATGGATGCCGATGGATGGATAGATAGAGAGAGACTTAAGTTACAGTCTTAGCTTTGCCGCAAACCAGTTCTAAAAATGAAGCAAAAACACATTTCTGGGTTTCATTTTCTTCTTCCTTTGGAAAAAAAAATCAGCTTGGGCTAAATGGGGTTTGTGGTTCCTTTTAGTCTTCGGCTTCTGCAGTCAAAGATAGTCAGACTTCGGCCCGGCCCGCCCTCCTCCCATGCAGCCTCACATCTAAGTCCCAGGTGGGTTTGCTGCCAAATTGCTTGATAACAGTTCGACTATTATTGAACCAAAAAAGAAAAAGGAATCTCTCTCTCCTTCCCAATGAGTCACATTAGTGGAGATGCTTTGAGATGCCCCAAGACTCAGGCCTTGTGTCCAGCGACCTAAGAAATTGTTTCCAACCAGAAGACCGCCTTAATTTTCAAATATGACACTGTATGTGAAGACTCATTTGACTCAAAGGGGAAAAAATATTCTAGGGGATACAGCTCAGTTGGCAAAGTGTTTGTCTAATGTTTGTGAGACCCTGAATCCTGTCCCCAGCACCACGTAAAACTGGGCACAGTAGTGTTCATCTGAAATCCTGGACTTAGGAGGTAGAGGGAAGATCAGACACTCAAGGTTATCTTCAGCTATACAAAGTTCAAAGCCAGCCTGGGCTACCTGAGACCTGGCCTTTTAGAAAAAAAAGAGAAGAAGAAAGAAAGAAAGAGGGAAGGGGAAGGGAGGGGAGAGGAGGGAAAGGAAGGGAAGGAAAGGAAGGGAAAGAGAAGAGAGAGGAGGGGAGGGGGGAGGGGAGGGGAGGGAAGGGATGAGACGAGAAGAGAAGAAAGAGGAGAAGAGTTCTAATTGTTTCTGGAAATGGAGATTGAGGCTGGTTAAGTGTCTTAGTTAAAGTTACTATTGATGTGATAAAACACCATTATCAAAGCAACTTGGGTAGGAAAGGGTTTATTTGCCTTACACTTTCACACCACTATTCATCATCGTACAGGAACCCAAACAGAGCAGGAATCTGGAGGTAGAAGCTGTTACAGAGGTCACAGAGATGTATCACTATTGGCTTGCTCCTCTTGGCTCGCTTAGCCAGCTTTCTTTTGAACTGCAAGGCCACTAGCCCTGGGGTGGCCCCACCCACAATGGGCTGTGCCCTCTCCCATTAATCACTAACTGAGAAAATGCCTTACAGGCTTGCCTACAGTCTGGTCTTATGGAGGCATTTTCTCAACTGAAGCTCACTACTCCCTGATGACCCTCACTTGTGTCAAGTTAACATAAAACTAGCCAGCACAATGGCTATATCATGTCATCGGGTGCTGGAGACGGAAAGGGGAGCTTAGAATAAGATCTTGGACTGAGATCTGGATCATTAGCAGGTGATCTGGGGCTCCTAGGATGCTAGAGAGCCAAGCTGTCACAGATTGCATTCATATGAAAGGGCAGTTTGTGGTCCTATGTGGTTCTGAGGTTTTCACTGTGCTAGAAGGATGACCTGTGGGTTTTCGTGCAACCTTATTGATGGTGCTTGTATGTTACAGCTTTGCATCTTTGAAGCACAGAAACCACAGCACAGATTTTACTTCTGTTTAGTATGCTGGTCTTTAGTACAGTTCTATGAATGGTGCTGCTAGCGTCCCAGCTGCTTCCTTCACATTTTTCTTCCTGGATTAGAGACGTCCAATTATATGCAGAAAAGCATATTAGTAGCTCAATCAATGAATAATTAACTATTACGCAGCTCTAAACTACTTGCTTTCTTTATACCACAGTACAGCTTGAGATTCTCCTTTGTATTTTCAGTCCAGGATGTTTAACTGGGCCCACTCCCTCGCTATAGCTGCTGGGCTTAGGTACCACCGCTAGCATTTTCTCTGCCGGCTCTCACCCTTCCATTGCCACACTCCATTCATGGCTCTTTCTTCTGCAAGTTATCTCCCTTGACAATTGTATTCAATCTCAGGGCTCTTGTCACACCGTTATATGAACCACTCTGCAGCCTACTGTGGTAAGCCCTTTTGTACACCAACATCCCTATACTAAGGACACCAGGTCTCAGATCCCAGGCTGAATCCCATTTCTGCCACCGATAACACATGTGTGAATGTGAACATGTGCTTTAGACCTCAGTTTTCCTATCTTTAAAAAGGGGAGAATAATAGAGTCTACTTTACAGTAAGCATCCAGGAAGTTAGCCTTATAAAATGCTTGGCTATGATAGCCATACAATCAATAGTATCTACAATTTTATTTGAATAACTGAGCTTCAGAACTTGAATGAGTCTGTTAGCCAATCCTACAGTCAACTCACCTCTCTAAATAAATAAAACAATTCCTCTAACCATCTCTATTTCAGTTAATAGTGTCAACTGCACTCCTGTTTTTCAGACCCAAAAGTATGAATCATCTTGGAGCTATTTGATGTTTTGGGTTTGCTGGTTTGTTTGTTTTGAGACAGGTTCTCACTATGTTTCCCAGGCTGACCTCCAAATTCACCATGCACCTGCCCAGTCATTGGATAGATTATAAGTATAACAATCCTAAAATTCTAAGTATATACTGCCATACTTAGCCCTTAGAGCCTGTTTCCTCTGCTCCTCCTGTAAGGGTGGGCTTTCTCACCCTCACATAAGTTCTCCAAAATAACAACTCTGAGATTTAATTATATTTATTAATAAATACTTGGACCTGTTCTCCAACTAGCTCATAACTTAATTATCCCATTTGTTCTATTCTAAGTCCTGCCACGTAGCTGGTTATCTGGTCCTCAGTTTCATACAATCATCTTCTGAGTCCATGAGAATCTTCCTGTGCCTCACTCAATCCCACAATTCCTTTCTCTCTCTCTGCCAGATGTCCTACCTTCTAGTCCTTCCTCATCTCATTGGCCAATCAGCATTTTATTGACAGGTGAATGCTTTTACACAGTGCACAAGAGATTATCTCTACATCCTACACCTAGTCAACTAACAAGCCCACTTCTCCACTCACATCTGGTTCCCTGTCCCTAGTGTGTTAATTTCTATGGAATATCCCTTTGATTCTCTACCTAGTCTTTCAACTCTCAGGTTTTTCTTACCACCATTCCATGTGAACATGACAGGAATATTCATCCTTGTATAGACTTGTCACTGCTTGCTCCATAGTCCTAAACACATGTCTCTTTACTCGTGCTGCCTGTGGAAGGCCAGGTTCTCTGTATAACATTAGGGCTTCTACACAGTATCACTGAGGCTCAGCTCATATGCAGGGGGCTGGGATGCTGCAGGCTGCCTTGTGCACAGCACAAGTAGGCGGCAGCTTTTGGTGGGAGAAACTATGAGTCACTTGGCCACATTCAGTAGGCAGCCAAAAGTTTAAAAAGGAGGCACAGACAACTATATCTGAAATAGCAAAAACTATGAGGAACATTCAGCCACAAATATTCGTCACTTATCTGCTTTGTGCCAGACAATACAAGAGAGTTTTGGGGACCCAGAGTTGGAGATGGCCTGACCCTTCCTCTCCAGGAAGGACAGCTTGGGAAGGAGGTAGGAAAATCTGGGCTCAGACACACCATGAGGACAGCAGGATTCTTCTGTGGGGAGATGAAGCAGACAAGCTCGCGTGTGTCAGAGTGCATAAAGGAAACTTCTAGAAAGAAACAACCTTGCTGAGAAGAATGGAAAGCACAAGTCAGGTGAGGGTGGAGAGGTAATATGGGAGTTTTCAAGGCCAGGGACAGGGCCTAAAGCTCCATGTAGCAGTGATATTGGCCTGTGAGCTACTTGGGGACAGAAGAAGAAGGACATGTTAAAAGATGCAATGTATTTCAATGCACCTGTGGTACAGGGGTCAATAATTCTGTCTGTTTGTCCGTCTATCTATCTATCTATCTATCTATCTATCTATCTATCTATCTACAGTACTGGGACTTGAAATGAGAGCCTTGTGCAAGTGAGGCAAGTACCTTGCCATTGAGCTCTGTCCACCATCATCTTTTCAATGTTAATTTTGAGATAAGGTCTCACTAAGTTGCCTAGGCTGGTCTTGAGCTTACTCTGTAGCACAGACATGTTTGATCCTCCGGCCTCCACCTCTCAAGTAACTGGGATGACAGGCCTGAGCCATCTAAGCCCATAGATACATACATTTTTATCTGCCAATTTAAAAAAACAAAACTCCTACGATAAAGGACGCAGTTAAAATGCAGAGTTGAACCGTGAAGGGCTTTGGATTTTAGCCTGAGCAGGAGAAATGCTGATGAGTCTGGAGCAGGGAGTAGGTTCGTTGCACTCAGAAGCTAAAAGAAGCCTGGATTTGAGTTAGGAAAAGGCAACATAGACGAGGGCTACAAACTCAGGCTGACTCCATGAGTGACAAGAGAGTCTTTGTTCTAGCTGGTCACCTCTAACCCCTGTAGTATATAGGAACTGAGAAGCTGTGTCCTAGGGTCAGGATTCTGGGATGCCAGCACCCTGAAATGATCCCAGACAGGGCTTACTTCCAAATAAAAGTGCTATGTTGACTAGGAGAAGAGGCACTCATGGGGCCTCATCCTCCCTCAGGACTTATAGACAGTTAACATTTGCTGGTGGTGGGGACAGACATTTTCCTCAGTGGTGGAGCCATTGGTAAATTACCCATGCTACTGGAAATAGCCCCTAGTCAGCCCTAATGAACCTCATGGGGGGTTACAATAAAAGAAAAAAGGAAAGAAAAGGATATGAAAGTAAAAGAAGAAATAGGAAGAGGAAGGGATCTGCAGGAGAGTGAGGGGGACGTGAGAGAGCTATAAATGAAGAGGATAAAAATATACTAACTAAATGTAGGAAATGTCATAATGAAACCTGTTACTATGGGTAATAGCATATACTAATACAAAAAACTCTTCTTAAAAGAGGTGTCTTGAATGTGGGGTCCTCATCTTTTCTGTCTGGTGCCTTCATTAGCACCAAATGTCCACCTTCTGAAGCTGTTGAGTGACTGTGACATGGCTGGAGGTGAAGACATTGTCCCTGGTGGGGACTGAAAAGCTTCTAGGCTGATCAGGCTGCCCAGCTCCTACCCAGAGGGACAGGTTACAATGAGCCTCCACTCAGGTAAGTTCCCCTGAGGAAGAGAGGAAAACGGAGCTATGCAAAGCAAGACACAGCTCTCATCTCAAAGGGAGTGAGATATAATTTATTGTTGAGCCAAATACGAGTGACCATGGCCCCTGAACATGGACTAAGTTTACCCCCCCAAACACATTGAACCATGGAAATGATTACATGAGGATATCTTATTTGTTAAAGGACAAAGAACACAAATCATGGCATTTGCCAAGTACATTTTTGGGGACCTTGGATGTTGGTCTGAGTTTCGCCCCGGTACTGGGGTGTGGGAAATGCTGCCAGGCAGAAGAAACAAGGAGACGTTGAACTGCATTTACCCTGCACTGCCGCTGTCTGATGTTGGTACTCAGACACTGTTCAGGGGTTGGGAAAACGCATCGTAGAGTGTCAGAGGCTAAACCTGGGGTTCCCAAGCTCACAGGCATCCAATCACCTCTGGAAAACCACACAGAGGAGCTGGGAACAAAATGTCTGGGGTCTAAGGGCCTGAGATGAGGCCTGGACCGGACGCTTTCAAACTCCTGGACATCCAAACTTTGCTGGGTCGCTGGGTTGCATGGAGTTGGGAACGAGGGCCAGAGGGCTAAGGACTATGAGCCTAGAAAGGGAGTGGAGGGGGGGGAGTGAATGGGAACTTCCGGCTTAGCTCAGCAGTGGCTGTCTGGGAGCACAGAGAGGCCTTCTAAAGGAGACTTAGGCTGAGGCTCTGTAGGCAAAGGCCTTTTCCATGTTCCCCATGGCAGTTTTGATGAAAGAGACAGTCCTTGGTTTCAAACTGTTTATTGATTGTTCATCATGGAAAATGGGTGCATATCCTCTCCTCAGGGTGGACCAGAGATTAAATACCTTTTGTAAGGAGAAATGTCCAGGAAGGGAAGCTTATTGGCTAAACCCTCAGGGCCTCTAGATACCTCATTAGCATGAAGAACTCTGTTTTGGACTACATTACCACAGGTTACAAAGTGTAGCACCTGTTCAGGCCAGGAATCTAGTCGGGAGTAGGGAAACACCTACCATCTCAGGAGGGTGCCTGGGTGCCACCCACTCAACCTTACTAACTTTCCTGCCATGCTCCACTGTCCCACACTTGGGTAGGCAAGCTATAGCAAAGTGAAGAAAACAGCTGTCACCTGAAAATGCTTTGGGCTTTTAGATTGGTGGAAGCTAATGGCCTGCTAAGAATACATTTAAAAACTCCTGATATTAGGACAGACATGGGGTGGGCAATGAATGGCTTTCAAAGGGACTGAAAACAGGACATGATGATTTGATTCTGACTGTAGAATTCCAGCTTTCCACAATCATGAAGGCCGGTCACTGGGTCTTATGTGTATAAACATGATCGTGTACATAGAGGATGTTGGGTGTCTTCCTTATTTGCTGTCTACCTTATTTATGAAGACAAATTCTCTCTCTGAGCCTGGACTAGACTGGCTGGCAGGGAAGCCCCAGGGATTTTCCTATCTGCCTCCCTAGCTGCAATGCCCAACTTTTTTTCTGAGTGCTGTAGATCAAGCTTGGGTCTTTGTGAGCTATCTCCCTGGCCTCCTCTTTTACATAGGTATGAGTTTTCTTCTTTTCAGAGAACTTGTTTGCAGGAAGTAGGGACGTCAGGCTTCCCAAGGGGAGAACTCTGCTTGGCTACATTAACAGACTCTGTACCCAACCAGTTTTGAAAGATGCTGACGCCCCCTCCCCTCCAAGTCCAAAGGCTGGCTAATAGAATTTAGTCCCATGCGGTTCAGGTCATCAGTAAAAGCTTGTGTCTCAGTGGCTGAGTTATCCCATAGCTCTTGAAGCCCTGGAAGTGAGTATTAGTCACAGGACTTCCATCCGATTACCCTCCCAGTGAGGCTGAGGAAGCCTCCCTCTCCCAAGCCCCAGGTAGTTTTTGAAGGTTTCTAGAGATTTCAGCATCTCTATTCTCTGACAGTCCAGGGTCATGCCCTGACTTTGTTTACGATCTCATGGCTTTGTCACTTGTCACAACTGATGGTGCCCATTGATATCAGCCTGGTATTTTACCTTTCTGGGGACATTGGTGCCTCCTTTACGACTTATCTGTTGTTACTGTTTGTCTGCTCTCTACTTCCTTTTTTTGTTCTTTTTTTCCTTCGCAGTGCTGGGCTTTGGATCAAGGGCCTACACATGCTAGGCAAGCTCTCCACCACTGAGCTACATGCCCCATTGTCTTCTTACTGACAATTCTTGAGAGAAATTGCCCAGGTTAGGCTTCCCCATTCTACAGTCCATGCTGGCATCAAACTCAAAGATCCTCCTGCCTTAGCCTCCCTTGTAGCTGGAATGACAGAGCTACACCACCAGGCCCTACTTGTTGGTCCACTTTTGACTATCTCTCTGTCTCTCTGTCTCTCTATCTCTATCTCTCTATCTATCATCTATGTATCATCTATCTATACTCCTTGGACACACATTTGGAATTCAGAGCACAACCTAAGTGAGTTGGTTCTCTCTGTCCTCTAGGTGGGAACCCAGCAATCAAGTTCAGGTGGTCAGGCTTGGGGACAAGTGCCTTTACTTGACAAGTCATCTCACCGGCCCTCACTTGTCCACTTTCTAATTACCAGCCTCACTGAGATCAGTTTGTACATACTGCTCTGAGAACAGGAGCATGTAGATCAGAGACAGGCTCACAGGCTGCTGCTAGCCTGCAAACCTGCAGAAGCCAAGGAGGTTTTTATAAGCTCCTTTGCAATAGCCCATCACAGTCTGAGAGCCCTTCTCTTTCATAGGAACATGCAACACTTCTTTTTCTTTCTTTAAAAAAAAATTCTGGTGGTCCTAGGAACCAAACCCAGGCCCATCAACATGAGCGGCAAAGGCTCTCCCCCTGGCCTCCACCCCCAGCCCTCTTGTGATGTTTTATGTTGAAATACTACCAGTCACTGATTCTTCCCCTTCATCCTCAGCCGCTCCCTATTTTCCCCAGTACTATAGCTTCCCTTCTCTACTGGGAACTCACTGTCCATAAGATCTCACACACAGAGTACCAGGATTCTAGGAGCAGAAACGATGCTTAAGGAGAAAAGTACGCTCTGATGAAGCCAACGACCTCCATGACACAGTGGCCGATTGCATTTGTAAATCAGGCTTTACCATCTCCCTAGTGCTCCCAAGGTGTCCCTTGGGCAAGAAGCTGGCCTTTGCTTAGGATTTGAAAGATGGGGACTGTGGGGCAGTGGACCGTGCCACCAGATAAAAAACCTGGTAAGGTTGAGTGGATTCGGAAACCCTAACAATTCTCATACTTTAAAATGGTAGGCATTTAAATATACTTCTGATCAGGTTTCTGTCCTGGAAAGAGTAAACACAACATCCTATGGAGAGCACTGTGACAATTAGTCACATAGGAACAACACCCGAAGCCCTTCTACTTGCAGATGAGGCATCCCTAACATCTCAGACCAAGCCAATAGAAAGCGTCTGCCTTTAGATCCCAAACCACCCCAAAATGTTTATAAGATCTTATCCACAAAAAATAAAGAGCACGAGTTATTTCACCAAAGATCCTCTGAGAGTGTCTATCTTATCGAGGTAACACTCCAGGGAAGAGAATTCTCTGTAAGTTTTCTTCCCTGGAAACTACTTGAGCCTGCTGCAGCCACTTCCTGTTCTGTGACCCTGACCTTAGCTCCTAGCCACAGACTCTGGGGCAGCTTCAGGCACAGAAGAGCCCTGCAGCCCACCTTGTTCTGGCTTCCTATCAGAGAGCTGCAATCTTTGGCTGTTCTGGCCAAGCCCAGCAGATCCCCAAGAATAGTGCCTAGTCCACAGACAGACAGGGAACCTTAGGGAGCATAGAGAAAATGTAGGGCTGAGGGAAAACAGGCTCCACCCATGAAGAAATGGCACTTTGCTGCACCAGAGGCTTCATCAAGTGTGGGGGCAAACCAGATTGAGTAGCTACTTACAGCATATGCAAAAATTGCGTCTAGCCAGGGCGTCTCTAGTGGGCTGCTCTCTCCCTTCTCTTCTCTTCTTTTCCTTAATTAAGCTCCTAGAAGACAGAACACATCTTTACTCCCCCCTTAATCTTGTTGTTACTGAAGTTGTCAGGGTCAAATCCTGGGCCTGGCAGACCTAACAGTCCAGGCCCAGCCACCCAGTCTCATCAGGTCAACTGAAGAGATAAACAACAGAGAAAGGCAGATAAAGGTGACGTTTTCAACGTGGCCACATTGGGAAAAAGAACGAAGGTCCAGTCATTCCTCCAACACCACTTAGGAGTCTAAACATAAGGCTGGGGTTTAAATAGAGGGCAAAAATTTAAGCAGTCTTAATCAAGGTGTCATTCTGTCTATCGATGATCGATCATTGCTTCTGCACCAGTTTCTTCTAATGTGTGTGCGTGCGCGCGTGCGTGTGTAAAAGAGAGAGGAAGAGAGAAAAAGGGAGAGAGAGAGAGAGAGAGAGAGAGAGAGAGACTTAAGTATGGACTCCTAGGGAAATTCCAACTCCTTAGGGTCCATTGCTTCAATAGACTGTTAGCCAAAGGGAGGGCATGAGTATCTCTTTAAAATATACCTCCATTCCTCCAGGGATGGTTTTAATCTCAGGGACTAGGAGCTTTGTCTAAGAGGTGCCCCCACCTCCAGCATCTACTTATTTCCAGCACTCTCCACAGACCACATGCTACAATAGTACCTGAGGATCCAGAGGTGGTGCTCGGGGCAAGCACAATCCCTATCGACTCATTTTCCCTGTGCTGCAGTTTCAAACCCAGTCTCCATCCCCACAGAGCAAGGGTAATGCGCCAGTGAAAACGCTGGTGCTTTCTGAAGCATGGCTTTGGAATGTATTCCAAGTGTTTTATGCAACAGTCTCTTTGGGTTCTCGCCACAACTCAATGAGATTTTTAATGTCCTCATTTCAGATAACAGAAGCCAGTGGCACAGAAAGTTTAAATAATGTGATGTAAGTCACCTAGCTTAGATAGAAAGTCTAGGCATGTCTCTTGTCATTCTTGCACTAGACAATATCGTTTACCCATTGTTATGGTTTGAGTGTGACATGTTCCCACAGGCTCCTGTGTTAAATGCTTGGCTCCCAACTGGTGGGGTTGGTCTTAGGGTTATCATTCCTGTGAGGAAATACCCCGACCAAGTCAACTTAGGGAGGAGAGGCTTTATTTGGCTCATGCTCCACATCAAAGTCAGAACATCAAAGTCAGGACAGGAACTCAAACGGCAGGAACCTACAGGCAGGAGCTAGTGCAAAGGCCATGGAGGGGTGCTGCTTACTAGCTTGCTCCTCATGGCTTGCTTAGCCTTCTTTTGTATAAAAACCAGGACATCCAGCCCAGGGATGGCACTCTTCAAAATGGGCTAGGCCCTCCCGCATCAATCACTGGTTAAGAAAATGCCCTATAAGTTTGCCTATAGCCAAGTCTTATGAAAGCATTTTCTTAATTGGGATTCCTTCTTCTTGAATGACTTTAACTTGGATCAAATTGACATAAAAGTCACCAGCAGAGGGTTAATTTTGAAAAGTTTTGAAAGGAGGGACCCAAGCTAGAGAAGTCGGGTCACTAAGGGTGGGTCCTTGGGAAATAGCTTGTCATTAGCTCCTTATTTGCTTTCTGTCAGAGAACAGTTTCCCTCCACCACAGGCTCCTCCCACTGTGATGCTCTTTCATGCACTTGGGGCCAAGCAATCCTGAACTGAACCCTATGGAACAATGGGCAAAACCCATTTTTCTTACTTTCTTTTGTTTTGTCAGGCATCTCATGACAAAGATGTGAAGCTCATGTGCCTGAGAACTCCCAGCGCACCAGAGATGAACTGTGGAAAGGAAGGTGAGTTATTGACTTGCTAGATCAACAAAACTGTGTGTGGGAAACAAAAAAATGGTCGAGGTGGGGAGGGCCTGCAGAAAGGTAACCCTGCCACTCAAACGGCGAGGATGATAGATAGGAGTCCGTTCTTTTCTTTTCAACAAGGGTCAAAAATTATTTTCTTATCCTCAGATCCAAAGAGAAACTCAAAAGCATCATACTACTGTTTTGCAAGCTGTAGGTCATTATCTGTGGTTGAGGCACAAGCCACCTTGATCAGTGGTCACCAGCGCTTTCTTATTTTCAATTACAAGAGCACCTTTTGATCGTGTGTGTTCATGTGTGTGGAGCTACATGTGTGTATGTAAGTGTTTATGCACAAGTGCTCAGGGGAGGACGAAGGGCACTGTGTGTTTTCCTCCATGCTGTTCTTCTTGCTTTTGAGCCAGATAGAGTCCAGGTGAGGCACGGGAATCTGTCTACACCTACCTACTGCTGGGATTAAAGCTGGGTTTATAAGCATGTACCACCATATGAAGCTTAGGTCGCGTAGGCTCTGGGTACCAAACACAGATCCTTATACTTACAAGTACTTTATAGACTGAGATATCTCCCTGGCTCTGTCCAATGTTTCTCTTAAAACATAAAATAAAATAAAATAAAATAAAATAAAATAAAATAAAATAAAATAAGATGAAGCCAAGGAGAAAATAGAGCATGTGACACCTTTCATTTAGAGTTCTTATTTACGTGAGAAATTATTTAACCCTAATGTCTTGCAGGTGGCATGTGTAGGCAAGCATGCATGTATTATGTGGGTGCATACATATGTGTGTCTATTGAGATGCGAACATTTTTGAAGCGTCTGGGCCAGCCAGTTCTCTTGCAAAATGCCCTGCCATCTGGACGTGTCTGCTTCCATGTGTGTTGGAGCTGTTGTTCCCTTACAGTTGATTCACCGAAGGTGTGAACTGTGTGATATTTCTGGAGAGCAGTCTGCCTTCTTGCACGGAAAACAGAACGGAACGTACACTTCCAGGAATGTCTCTCAAAGGAGGGAATGACAGGCAGACAGTGCAAAGACTTTCATGCAGTCAGCATTTCCAACAGCAAAACAAACACCACCAATAACAAGAACCTAAATAGTAGTCAGCAAGAGGAAATAAGCTATGCTGTATTCTACATTGTGTGCAACAAAGCACAGACCCTGTGAAATAATAAACCAGGCATGCGTATATTGTGCATATCTCCAATCCCAGTGGCAGGAGGCAGGAGGATCAAGAGGTCAAGGGTCACCCATAAGTGGTGGTGCACAGCTTTGATCCCAGTACTTTGGAGGCAGAGCAGGAAGATCTCCGTGAATTGAGGGCCAGACTGAAAACAAGCAAAAATAGAATTCAAGGGCTAAGGGGATTTCTCAGTGGATAAGGTGTTTGTCTCACACGTGTGAAGACCTGGGTTTGGATTCCCAGAAGGCATGTAAAGCAAAACAGTGTGTCTAATCCCAGTGTCTCTGTGGTGAGGTGGGAGGTGAAGATGCTGATTAGCATGGTGTGGCTGCAGTGGCAAACTAGAGACTTTCCCCAAACAAGGTGGAAGTCACCGAATGACATGGGAGTGATCCTCTAACCTCCACATGGGTGCTCTGCCACCCGCACAACAGTTTAAAGTTACCCTTTGGTATATAAGGAGTTTGAGGTTAGCATGAACTATATAAGGCCTTGTCTTGGGAAAAGAGACTTAAAAATAGTGAATTGCTCTCTGTGTGCTTTAGCAGGAAAAAAAATGCAATTGAGAAAACTGTCAAGCTGCTGAGCTAAGATGAAAGTTAAAATGCTGTTAATGAGCAATTGAAAGAGGTTAAGGTTATCTGAGAGTCAAATGGAGTTACAGCAGGATGCTTAGGTCTCCTAAGGGAAAGCAGAGAGTCGGGGACTTTAGATTGGACCATTTTAACCAAGCAAACAACCTATATTCCTGGCACGGGAAGAAACACAAATTGAGCCTCCTCTTGCATGGTATCCATAACACTTAGAGTGCATTCTTGTCCAAGAGATGTAATCAGAACCTATTTAGAAATGAACAGACCAATCCACACTGAGGGACATTCTGCAAGGGACCCAGGGGCTTTGAAATTGTCCACATCACAAATTACACATGTGCGGGGAAAGAGGGCGAATTCTAGAATGGTGTCAGACCAGTCATCTTTCGAGGGCTTAGAAGTGGATGAAAAATGACCAAAGAGACATAATAACCAGAAACGTTTATGTGAGGAAGACTGTGAGATAATTGGAGCGTTGGAGTGCAGGCTAGGTTTTGAATCCTGTTATTTCATCTATGGTAATTGTGTGTTGAATGTTTCTGTCTCCCCAAATGAAGACTCTACTCCCAATGTGGTGGTATGTGAAAGAGAGGCTTTTAAGAAGGAAAAGGATTTAGATGAGGTCACGGGGTGGGGCCCTGATGGAACTGTCCTTGCATGATCTCTCCCCCACCACTCTTTTTGTGTCTATTTATTTTTCTCTTATTTCTTCTCTCTTCCTCTTCTCCTCTCTTTTTTACCTAGTTTCTTTCTCTTCATCCCTTCCTCTCTTCTTCCCCTTTCTCTCCCATGTGAGGATTCAGTAAGACAGCGCCATGAGCAAGTTAAGAAGAGGATCCTACCCAGAACCTTGGCAATTAGGACCTTGACTGGGTTTTCAACTTCAGGACTGTGGGAAAAAAACATAAGATGTCTATGCCCATAGACTGCGACATTACAGTCACACCCAAGCTGACGGTTGGGCCCAGTGCTGCCTGCCAGACACCGCTTTGCTTTCAGCCAATTCTCTACACTCCAGGGCGTTTACAGTAAGATCTTTGATGTCTGTAGCTTATTTCTATGTGGTGCAATAAATTGCTGGTAAATAAATAAAAAGTGAAGGAGAGAGAGAAAGAGATACAGAGAGAGAGAGAGTGAGAGAGAGAGAGAGAGAGAGAGAGAGAGAGAGAAAAGATGCTTGATCAAACAAAAGGCAATTTTAATAATAGGTGAATCTAGGAAAAGGTTATCCAGATTTTTTTTTTGTAGTATTTCTCCAACTTTAAAAATAAATTTTTAAAATCAAAGTACATGGGGCAGGAGTGGCTGGAGACACAGTTCAATGGTAGAGCATTTTCCTAGTATACATGAGGTCATAGGTTCATAGTACCACATTCCTATACAAAGTAAAGACTTTATTTTCCAGTTGGGTGTAGCAGTGCTTGCCTATAAGCCTAGCACTGAAAGGGTGGAAGCAGGAGGACCAGGAATTCAGCTACATAGTCAGTCCAAGTTCAACCTGGGCTACCTGAAACCCTGTCTCACGCTAACCCTAGCCCCCAAAAGAAGTGTATGGGGAAGAAGCAGAGTAAAAGTGTAACAAAAATGATGACGTTTTAATTTGTGGCTTACAGTTTCACATGTACTAGTTTGCTCCTTTCTAAAAACCTCCAATGAACTAGAAATAAACAAACTGGGCCCTTTTTTTATAGTCAGTAGAAAGACTTCTGCAGACATAAGCAAGGGCCGTGTTGCGAGCCCAGTGGGCAGCAGAGTTCATATTTGGATGTAGCTCCAGCCAATTCTAAGGCCACGGCTTCTTCCTTGGCTGGCCTCCTGTTCGTAATCCCTGTTTTACAGATACAGAAATGGAAGCCAATCGATCACACATCTACTCTGGTAAAGGCACAATCAAGGCCTGGGTTTGGGCCTCCTATCTACCCAAGCTATGGATGCAAAGTGCCTGGAGGGAACACTCCAAAACTGGCTCTAAACTTGGAGCTCTCACGATAAGGAGGCTGAGCCTTCAGCACAGGAAATTAGTCAGGCCTTTTGGAAAAGAGCCAAAAACCAGCAGGAAGCTCGGAGTGGGCCTCAAAGGGGTGATATGCAGTAAAACAACAAGTGCAGTGATGTTGACAGAATCACTTGATGCTCTGATTAAGAGGCATGAGTTGTCACTCGTGATGGGCACTGAGAAAGCCAGCCTGGAGACATCAGTTGGATAGGCAGCCATGCGCATTTCTGAACAGTCAGGGCTGCAGACTTACCAAGTAGGCTGTACTTGAAAGAAGGGTGGGGCGGTGGAGGGGAGAAAGTAGCGTCAGTTGGCATGTGCTGACACCCTTCCAGATGCTGGCTGTGCATTTACCAGCTCCTCCAGCCTTTATCCATGCTGGGCCTTTTGGCTGCTTAATTGAGTGTCTTGCGACACTCTTGCTATTTAGCAAAGCAAGACTTGAGCTTTCTATCTCAGAATGGAATGCTGGGATTGCAGGAGCCAGCATGCCTACAAGAGCTCACATATCTCAGACTGACCTCAAACTTGCTATGTAGACAAAGACTATTTTGAACTTCTGATCCTCCTGGATGTTGAGATTACAGACATGAACCACCAAACCACATGCAGTTTCAGGAGACAGAATCCAGGGCCTTTTGTATACGAGGTAAACATTCTATCAACAAACACTCGGGGGCCACATTTCCAGCCTCTGTTTATCTATATATTTTTTAATTCACATCTTAACCTTGCCAAGAACTAGGAAATCTACGAGCTTTTTGCATATCTAAGCGCTTCCGCATGTCCATCCATGTGTGCTCTTGCTCTTGTAGCCTAGCGTTGTTCACACTCTTCCAGTGTGGACTTGGGTTGCCCTGAACCCTGAGGTGGTTACCCAAACCTGGGGGTGTCTTCCATGGAAATAGATAGTTCTGTTCTGGAGATGCCTGCCTGGGACATCACTGGAGGGGCTGTTCCCTTAAGCCAAAGACATACAGCATTGGTGCCACATCACATGCTGGTGCCACCATACCTTATGACTCCATATCAGAGACTGCTGCTGGCAGAGAGGAAATGACAGCACTACCAGACCTCAGAGGATGCTCTAGGTTGTGTACTCAGAATGTTCCATCTCAGGTAGTCACAGGATTTTTTTTTCAAACTCAGGGAAACTTACAGGTCATATATAACATACCTCCTCCCTCTCTTTCATCCTTCCTCCCTTCTCTCCATTGAACCCTGCCTGACACAATGAACCATTTTTAAAGGTACCATTCTGTGTTACTTAATGCATTCCACGTTATGCACACTACACACATATATACACTATGAATGTTATACAAATACTACACACATACTATATACATTACACACATACATATGCTGCCCAGACCTATGTACACTTAGGCATACATATCTGTCACACACATAACTATACAGTGTACAGACATGTACCCTAGGCCCACTGTACACATTACCCACACTGTCTTAGTTAGGATTAGTATTGCTGCAGTGAAACACCATGACCAAAAGCAAGTTGTGGATGAAAAGTTTTATTCTTCTTACACTTTCATATTCCTGTTTATCGTGAAAAGAAGTCAGAACAGAAACTCAAACATGGCAGGAACCTGGAGGCAGGAGCC
>JANHMN010000026.1:1120122-1203508 GCA_030674055.1 Rhabdomys pumilio
ACACACACACACACACACACACACACACACACACACACACACCGTACCCACAGTCTGTGTGGCATTGGCTTTGTTTTGTTTCTTTAAATGATATAGAAGCCCTTCCTTATGCGTTGCTGGTACAGAATAGTATGGTAGAGATAAAAATCTATAGAAAACTTCCTTAAAGTGATAGGCACAAAGTCACCCCATCACATGTATATATACCACATACACACATACAATTTACATGTTGTACTGGCTGGTTTTGTGTGTCAACTTGACACAAGCTAGAGTCATCAAAGAGAGAGGAACCTTGGTTGAGGAAATGCCTCCATGAGATCGAAGTGTAAGGCATTTTCACAATCAGTGATCAATGAGGAAGGTGGTGCCATCCCTGGGCTGGTGTTCCTAGGTTCTGTAAGGCAGGATTGCTTACAATCCATGTGAATCAAGCCAGTAAGCTGACCCTACCATGGCCTCTGCATCAACTTCTGCCTCCAGGGTCCTGCCCTATTTGAGTTCCTGCCCTAACTTTCTTCAATAATAAACAGCAATATGGAAGTATAAGCCAAATAAACCCTTTTCTCCCCAATTTGTTTTTTTGTTCATGATGTTTACTGCAGCAATAAAACCCTAAGACACATAAACTATATAAACACTATACACATATACCGTATATAACACACACACACACACACACACATACACACACACACACACACACACACACACACACACTTACCCATACACTCCACACATACCCTGCTCACACAAAACAAATATACTGTCCACACATACATACATCACACACACCACACATCATTTTACATATATATACACATCACACATATCGTTCACTGTGCACACATGCACATGGGTAATGGGCAGAAAGTTATCCACCTCTCTTAATTCAAACTGTAGCAACTAGTCTGAGTTATGAACCTTATATAGTTTGATAATGACTATTGAGAAAAAGCCTTCATGGTGGAGATTTTTAAAGTCCCATTTAATGGCTGAAGACACCAATATTCTGTGAGGTTCACTTACTTTCTCAAGGTCTTGAAACCAAGGCTACTAGATATTAAGAGTTGATGCCTGTCAGTCTTGGAGTTCTGCCTTCCTATCCAGAATGTAAAGACAGGATCTTTACAGAGGCAATCAAAATGAGGTTGTTAGGGAGGGCGCTTTTCTAATATGCTGATGTCCTTATTAAAGGGGGTATCGGGCTCAAAGGCAGGCACACAAGGAGAATGCTATGTGGAAATGAAGACAAGGAGAGTTGCCCCAGTGATGTCACCCCAGCCATGGCACACCAAAGAGAGCAAAGGCCTCAGCACAAACCAGAGTCCATACTTTGACCTTGGTGTTCCAGCCTCCAGACTGAGAGACTAATGCTCTGACATTAAACCACCTGGCAAATGAGCACACCGCTCTTGTTCTGTCCAGCCTGAGAACAAGATCTGGGCCTGCTGCATTCTAGAAAATTTTACTGTGGGGGACGAAACCCACAAACGATCAGATGCCAGGCAGTCCTGTGCAGAGACCATGTGTGTCCAGAGTAAGGAGTATGACAGGATCAGGGACCCTAGGAACTTTGGGCAGTGGTATCTGAATGGAATGTAAGCTCAAACCAAACTCAAGAGGTGTTACAGACCTTACCATATACAAGCATGCACTGGGCCACAAATTTGAAAGAACATCCTTAGAAGCAAGAGTTTAGACTTATTCACCTCTAGTTCCTGTCCATGCTACATAGATCACCAAGGCCCCTGTTCTCTCTTCTGTGTTGGGATGGTAATACCTTCCTAGCTCAGTGCAGGACAAGGCGCTTGATGCTGCTGAAGGGGCCTCAGGTGGGTTGACACCTGAGGGCTAGTGTTCTGGCAATGGCCTCCAAAGCAGTTCAGCCTGCTTTGGAGTACAAAGCTCAGGATCTCTGTTCCAGAGGTGGATTAGGTAGGCCTGTGTGCTGGCCCTAAAAAGACACTGAAAAGAGCTTTCTCCACCACACTCTGAGGTGTTGTTGGCCTGGGGATCCAGCAGGTTAGTGCACACTGCTGAGCTTCAAATGTGAGATGAGACAGTTTGGAAATGCTAGGACTTAGCTCATACCAAGCAAAAGTTGACTAGATGCAAATGTGAGGTGTGTGGTAAAGCATGGGCTCTAATGTCATAAAGAGACAAGCATTATTGTTACAAATTCATTCCACAACTACATACACACATGTGCAATGTACATATATATGCATATATGAGTGTTTATATGTGGACACAGAGGCCAGAGACCAGCCAGGAGTACCCTTCCTAAGGAACAATTCACCTTGTCTTGAGACAGGAATTCTCACTGGCCTGGAACTTGTCAAGTAACCTGGGCTAGCTGGTCAATGAGCCCTAGAGACCAGCCTGTCTCCACCTCCCTGGAGCTGGGATTTCACGAGTGTGTCACCATGCCTTGCCTTTTTTACACAAGTTGAACTCAGGTCTTTATGTTTGTATGGCATTTTACCAACTGAGCCCCAGGTTCCAGGCTCATGGCTTGAACACTTAGTCTCCTTCTGCTAGTGCTGTCTTAGGTGCCTATGGGACCTTTGAGGGGGGCAGAATGCCACTGGGAAAAAAAGAAATCACTAGAGGTGAACTTTTGAAAGCTCTACCAGAATCCTGGATGGTTTTCCATGATGTGAATGGCATCTGCCACATGCTTTAGCCACCTTGATCTGCATTCCTCTGCCATGCTTTCCCTACCAGGATGAATCTGTCCCTCTAAAACCAAGAGCCACATTAAATATTTCCTCTTGTTTTATTCAGGTATTACGGTCACAGGAATGCAAAAATAATTGTTTATACATTCAGACTCTCTCTCTCTCTCTCTCTTTCTCTCTCTCACATACACACACACACACACACACACACACACACTCAGCTGGCAAGAGTGTTCACGTGTGTAACATCAGAAACATTAAAATGCGTATTTCTAGTTACCAAAAGCCAAGAGTGTGGCAGTAAGATGCCCTTGTATGCTGAAACCCTAATGTTCAATTGATTAGTTGATTGGTTGTGGTACTGGGGACCAATCCCAGGGCTTTAAGCATATAAGGAAAGTGACCTACCACTGAGCTATATCCCCAACTGTGTTCATTTCAGTTGGCTTCACTTCAAACAAACAAACAAAATAGTGACAGGCATTATTATTATTATTATTATTATTATTATTATTATTATATTTTCATTAAATGTCCTCAATCCTCGATTCTGTTTCTAAAATAATGACCAGCATCTTTGGGCTGGGCTCTAGGTTAGAACCTGGGAGAATGAAGATTCTGGCACAGCTGCTGACCCCAAGAGGCTCCCAAAATGGCATCCTGTACAGTGCTCTGAGGAAAAAGGCCCAGGGACATCCTCTCAGCCTGAGCATCTGAGGGTAGAAATGGGGTCAATGGGTGCTCTCAGCCGAGTGACTTTTTCTTCCAGGGCCAGTTCTTCCCTCCTTTCCTCACCTCACAGAGGGTGGGACAGTCTGGGTGGCTTTGTAATCTCAACCACAGAGAGGTGCCCCACCCTTTCTCCCAGAGAAACTCTGGCTTGTCTTGTAATTATTGCCACATGATACTCGGTGCCATCTGATAAGGATCTATTTCAAAACTGAGCTCCCAATTCCTGCCAAAGTGAACAAGCTGAACACAGCTAAGGGAAGAGTAAGGAGCCATGAAAGGACCTCAGCAGCCACCTGGAATGAGATCACTTGCCCTCACATGGACGCGTGTGTGTACATCATGTGTACACTGCAAAGATATACACATATGTGTTCATGTAAGCCTATGCCCTCTTCCTAGCACTTTACAGAATCATTTCTATACTTCCATGCCCAGTTTCTAGAACAAGGCAGTTATCCTGAATGCAGCACATTGGAAAATAGTCACAAGAAATTCAAGAGCTTCCCATGAGGAGAAGGACAAGGGAAGGGTTTGGTTTCCTGTTCTTATAAAGATACGCCCAGGTGGAATGACCTAGTTAGGTTTCTGTTGCTGGGATAAACATTATCAAAAGCAACTTGGGCTGGAAAGTGGTTATTTCACCTTGCAGGTTACTGTCCATCGTCAGGAGAATCCAGGACAGGATCCTGGAGGCAGGAAATGAAGCAGAGGCCATGAAGGAACACTGCTTACTGGCTTTCTCCCCACAGCTTCCTCAGCTACTTTCCTGTGGAGCCTAGGCCTGCCAGTTCAAGGATAGCATAGCCCATTTCCCTGTTAGGACAGGCCCTCATGCACCAATTAGCAGTTAAGAAAATAGCTTACCCATAGGCCAATCTGATAGAGGAAATTCTTCAGTTGAGATTTGTCTAGGTTTTCATCACACTGACAAAAAAAAAAAAAAAAGAAAAAAAAAAGAAACTATGGCATGAAGTTTGTATCAGCACATCTCAGCCTAGTCCATTAGTGTCCTTGTTATATCTGGAAAGTGAAAACTAGTGGCATCATTCAGCCCAGACGTAGGTCCCAAACAGGTAGAGATGTTCTAGAACTAAGCTGGTTTGATAATCCTGTTATGATGGTGCTACTCATGAGGATTTCCAAGAACACACCACACCTTTGGGCCTGTGCTGAGGGCTTATGTGAACTGGCTCAATGAATACACAGGGTCACCCCCTGCAGTGCTTCCTGGTGATATTTCCATTGCCCTAGTGGGAAACACGAGCCTTAGAGAGATAAGGCAGCTTGCTCAAAGATCAGGTACCTACCACTGAAGGAGGTGGAATTCGAGCTGGGCCTTGGTGGCCAAGGAAGGAGAGCTACCTACAGTCTGGTGAGGCTCTGTCCCCTCTTGCCACACACTCACTCTCTGCTTCGTGCAATGGCAGGTTCCAGGATGCCTCGCCACACCTCAGTCCTGGGTTCCCTGTCATCCATCGATACAAATCCCTTTTACTTTCTTGCCTTTCCCCCTTTCCCCTTCCACCTCCATTTGCACATTACCACACTTAGACTCGTTGATCCTGTGTGCACATAAACACACACCAAGTATGCATGGTAGTGGGTGGCATGTCTGTGTGTTCCATACACGATACTGTGCCGCCAGCTTTGCACTGTTATTTCAACTGACCATATTTTTAGAATCCATTCTTGATCCACCTGTGTATTTAGTGTTTCTCCCTGCACTACTTTCATTTACAGCTTTCTGATGCGTGTAGTTACACACACACACACACACACACACACACACACATTCACATGGGTGATTTTTTTGTCTGTTAATGCTCTCTAAGATTTATGTTTTGAGGGACTTGGGACTTCTTTTCCTGGCCACTATAGCTGTAATTCCTAAAACAATGCAGCTGCATTAAGCCCATAAATATTGAAGACATAAATGAATTTGCCTTCACTCCAGATTTATCTCTTTCTCTAATCAGGAATATTTTGAGGGGAGGCTGTCTTTTACACTTTATTAACACAAATGCTGTCTTAGTTCTCTTAATGCTGTTATTGCAGAATACCTGAGACTGGGAGTTGTTGTTTGGTTGTTTGTTTGTTTTTGAGACAGGGTTTCTCTGTGTAGACTGGAACTTGACTATCCTAGAACTTGCTCTATAGACTAGGCTGGCCTCAAACTCATAGAGATCTGCCTGCCTCTGCCTCCCAGTTGCTGAGATTAAAGGAGTGTGCCTTTAATCTCAGCACTGACTGTCTAGACTGGATCTTTTTAAAGAACCAACTGCTTTTCATACAGTTCTGGAAGCCAGAAAATTCCAGGTGGAAGGGCCACGTCCAGTAAGAACTTTCTTCAGTCTTGTTTTGTTTTGTCTATATGTATATGTGTGTTATGTATCTGCATGTGTGTTCACAATGTGCAGATGTTCATGTGTACATGTGTACATGTGTACATGTGTGCATGTGTGCATGTGTATGTGGAGGCTGGAGGCTGGCATGGAGTCTCCTCATATTGCTCTCTAGTTTATTTACTGAGGCAAGGTATCTCAGTTGAACACAGATCTCAGTGATATAGCTAGTCTAACTAGGCAGCTTGCTCCAGAGCCTTCTGAGTGTTGGCATTATAGGTAGACTACCATGCCCATTCAGCATTTACCTGGGCTCAGGAGATCCAAAGTTGGGTTCTCTCCTTAAATAGTAAGTGCTTTCAGCTACCAACCCAGCACCTCCCTGGCTCCCTACCCGACTCCACGGCTTTTTAGACAGAATCTCACAGTACAGCCCTGGTCTGGCCTGGTACTCACTATCTAAACCCAGCTGGAGTCAACCCTGTGGTGACCCACTTCCATTGGCTTCCTCAGTGCCAGGATTACAGTTATTCACCACCAGGCCTGGTGTGGTGGGAACTGTCCTGCAGGCAGACAGGTCAGAGTACACCATAAATTAGAGAACAGAGAGGGAACACATGCATTCTTTTATCTGGATTCCATTTCTGTGATGACCCACCTACTTCTGCAGTAATGACATTGATCCTTTTGTACAGACTGAGCCTCCTGACCTAATCAGCTCTCAGAGGTCCCACTCCTCAGCACTTGCACTGGAGATTATGTCTTCAGCATGTGGATCTCATGCAGGCACGGATGCAGGAGCCTGACTGACTAACAGAGGTGTGTTCACCTTAAAGTCTTTCTTCCTCCACATCTCTCCCCTCCTTCCTCCTCCCCCCTCTTTCTTCCTTTTTGGGTATAAAGCCATTCAGAGGTCTTTCTGTGTAACTCCCCACTGGGTAGAAAGGCCGAGCTTGTTCTTGAAGGCTCTATACCAAGTACCAAGAGGAGACATCTTTCTCAAAGACCACTGTTGCAGCATTTCCCCTGGAGGAGATGTACAGGACTCTGGGTTTAGACTCTTTGGTTTATTTTGGTCTGCGGAGCACTTTTGGAGTCCTGCTCCATGTGACCTTCTGAAGGGCAAGAAAGGAGCATGAGGGGCCCACGGGGTCCTGAATGCAGGGAGGCAGAGTGGCAACAGGATAAAGTTTTTGGAAGGCTTGCTGGAAGCCTGCAGGTGCATGAGTACCTGTGTGATGGAGTGCATATTCTTCCAGTCTGTTTCTAGAGCCCCCTGGGGACCAGTCTGAGATAGACAGGATATTTATAGTCTCAAAAAAAAATCTTCCCAAAGGTTAGACGTAACATCATGCGCTTCCCAGCATGACACCCTGAGACATTATTTATGTAGCAATTGTGCCCAAAGTTAATCTGAACCTAATCACAAGACACAAGTTAGGCAGGCCCATGTGAGGAACATTCTGCTAACTGTACTCTTCAGAAATGATGTGTGGTGCTGGGCTTGTGGTACATACCCAGAACTCACACTCAGAAGGTGAAGGAAGGAGGATTGAGAGTTTGGAGACAGTAAAATACTGACAAAAAATGTGGCAGGAAGGAAGGCCAGGCTTACCACGTAAAGGAAAAAAGTAAGACTGGAGAGCGTTTCCAGATTAATGGCCTGGATTGGTTTCTGAAGGGGAAAGAAGCAGAGGAAACAATTCTTCTGGTTTTAGATCATCATTAGGTAAGGTTTAAGTGTCGATTGACTATCAGATCACAGGACTGACTAATGCTGAGATTGTTGCATATGATTGTAGCTCTGTGGCTGTGTGAGAGAAGATCTTGTCTTTTTTGGGGAGGGGGATGAGTGGAGAAAACAGTTAATTTGACTCATAGGATACAGTCCATCATTGACAGAAGACATGGCAGGAACTCAAGGCACTAAATGGATGCAAGAGTTGAAGTAGAGACCATGGAGGAATGGCTGTCTACTGGCTTCTTCCCCATGGTTTGTGCAGCCTTCTTTCTTATACTCCCAGGAACTACCTTCCCCAGAGTAGCAGGGTACTCAGAGTGCAGGCATTCCTACAGCGATGCCTTCGGGCCAAGCTGATGGAGGCAACTTTTGTGATTTGAGGTTGGAGAAGATCCTGTTTTAAGAGATAGGATATCAAGGACCTGAGGTCAAATGTTTCGAAGGTTTCAACCAAAATGTTGGCAACTGAGTTTACCAACTGAACGAGTAAACAGAAAGCAAATATGGGAAACAATCATAATCAATTGTCAGACTGTTTGAGGGCTACCTGCAGAGTCCAGCGAAAGTCAGAGTCCCCTGGAATTGGAGTTCCACACAGTTGTGAGCTGCCGTGTGGTTACTCCACATGTGGAATCAAACCCACATTCTCTGAAACAGCAGTCAGTGCTCTTTACTGCTGAGCCATCTCTCTAGCCTCCACCCAAACGTCCTTGTAAATTTTCTGTAAGTTTTTTTGTTTTCCCCAAAGTAGGCTTAAGAAAGTCTGCACTGATGTTAAATTCAGGGTCACAGGATAGTGTAAGCCTATCATCCCAAATTCTTCGCGGGCTGAGGCAGAGGATTGCAAGTTCAAGGCCTACCTATATTATAGAGTGAATTCAAAGCTAGCCTGGGCAACAATGAAACCTTGTCACAATAAAAAGTGAAAAGAAGTGGCTGGAGATATATATCAGAGGTAAAGTGCTTATGTAGCAGGCACAAGGCCCTGGGTTCAGTCCCTAGTGAGAAAAACAGCTACTATGAGGGCAGTCTCAGAGAGTAGAAACAAAGTAGCTGGTTCCTGCTTGCAATGTGTTGGCCGCTTGGTACTCTTAGGTTCCTCGTCCACACAGCCAATGGATCTGGTAAAGGAATGGTAATTGTGCCCACTTTACAGATATGGAAACTTGCTCAATTCACCAGGGAGTTGGGCAGAGGCTGGGTTTTAAGTGAAAGAGGGTAGGCTCAGAGAGCCTTTTTGCACTGTTGCTGTGTGGGCAAAAACCTCAGGCTGAGTCACACACCTGGCCTCAAGTCCTGTACTCCCTGCGTTACTGGCCACCTGACCTCAGACACTCTAGAAGCCACAATGACCTGAAGAAGTTTAATTTTTCTTTCTTGCTTTGGGTTTTCTCACAGACGCCTGGAGGTGTTTATGCCACGGCCCGATCACATCCTCTGGTGTTACCTGACTGCCTGTGTCGAAAGCTCAGCGCTGAGTGCCCTGGGAGGAAGTTGCTCAATTGCATGGAAACCAACCCCTCACTCTGGTTTCCTCTGTAATGTTACAGCAACTGCTCTGCTGTCACTGGCAGAGACTTGGCAGTGTCTAGACCTGGGGCTACCCAACTGGCCATTTTGTAATCACGGATGCATCTTGCATCTTGGGAGTACCTTCCAGTGACTCCCAGCCTTTTAAATTAATTAGCTAATTATTATTTTAAAACAAAGTCTCACACTGTTTCTCCGTGGCCTGGAATCCACTATGTAGCTCAACCTGACCCACAGTTTATAACCAGCCTCCAGGTACTGGGGGCACCAGTGTGCGTCCCAGCACATCACTAACTGCAGATTTTTCAATCTAGTTTTCTAGGTCTTATGACAGATAGCGGGTCTGTGTCCTCACTGCAATTCGTGGAGAATGTCCTGAGGCAGGTGTGTGTCCACACTGGAAGCACTGAGAGGGAGGGCAAGGAGTGGGCCTAGAGGCAGCTAAATGGGCCCCATTATGACATTATTACACGTATGTGTCATCGTACTCATGTCTGTGCCTACTGCTATCCTACCCGCTGTCTCTATCCTCCCCACTCACTGGCCCCTTCTATTCTATTGTATTTTGTTAAATCATTTATTGCATGTGTTCACAAGTGTGAGAGTGCTTGTGACCATGTGTACATGTGAATATGGAGGCTAGAGTACAACTGTGGTGTTGAAGCAATGCCCATCTTGGGATTTTGGTTGGGGGTGAGGAAGCTTTGTTTTTATAGCTATTTGCTGTGTATATGTGCACACACCAAAGCCCCTGTGGGAGGTCAGAGGACATCTTGTAGGAGTCATCATCATTCCCTCCCACTATCGGGGACCTGGGCATTGAACTCAGGTTTTTGAGTTTGGTGGCAAGCGCCTTTACCCACTAGGCCTTCTCACAGGCCCCTTGTAAGCTTTCTTCTGTTTTCATAACACACACACACACACACACACACACACACACACACACACACACTCCTAGATTTCTCCCATGAGAAAACAAACCTGGACATTGACATTCTTGCGGGGGCAGGGGCAGTACGGGATTCTTTGCTTTCAAGACTGGGTTTCTCTGTGTAGCCCTGACTGTCCTGGAACTCATTCTGTAGACTAGACTGGCCTCAAACTCACATCGATCTGCCTGTCTCTGCTTCCTGAGCGCTGGGATTAAAGATGTGCGCCACCACAATCCAGCTGACATAGACATTCTTAAGGCATGTTTTGAGGTCCGTTGTTCTGCACCCTGTGAGAGATGCTTAGTAAGTTCTAGGCGCAGGCTGGCATGTCCCCTACCTGAAGGGGCTTATGGCCACTGCATTGAGTCTCCCAGAGGACACTGGGGTCCTTATCTCTCCATCATTCTCATTCTTTCCAGCCTGGCTCAGGTTTGTATCCCTTTACACTATATATATATTTTTTTATGAGGATAACTAGCCATCAATGTGGCCCAACACAAAATTAAAAATGTAACTAAACTATTATGAGTTTCTTATTATTTATGAGTTTGTTATTGTGAGTTTCTTATTGATGGTACAATCCTCAAGAATGGACTTTGTTGGTGACAGCATTGTGTCCCAGCACCGAAAGATTGGAAACAACCGTGATCCTAATCTTTCACTAGGTACACAAACACTGACTGGGGATACAGTACAGTTGGTAGAGTGATTTCCTAGTGTGCCTGAGTGGGGGCTTTGGTTGCCTTGGGGGGAGTTCTACACGCAGCACATAAACTGGGCCTGGTGGTGTACACTTGAAATCTCAGCACTTGGAAGCTGGATACAGAAAGATCAAGGTCATCCTTAGCTACATAGGGGGAGAAAGAGAATTGAGTGCGAGTTATAAAGAAGTTCACAGCAGTCTGCTCCTGTCCATGGCCAACCCCACAGGTCCAAATCTCTCCAGAAACCCCAGAGCCCTCATGGATAGCTTTTCTTTTGAGTTTTCTTTTAGCTGAAACCAAAGCCTGTATGTCTCCTAGCCTTTTTTTTTTTTTTTTTTTTTTTTTGAGACAGGGTTTCTCTGCGTAGCCCTGGCTGTCCTGGTCACTCTATAGACCAGGCTGGCCTCGAACTCAGAAATCCACCTGCCTCTGCCTCCCAAGTGCTGGGATTAAAGGCGTGCGCCACCACCGCTGAGCATCTCCTAGGCTTTTTATTTATGCTTACTGAACCCAGAAGCAGGGTCACTGTCCTGGGAGCAGCCAGAGGCTGAACTGGCTCCAGAAGACTGTATTCACTTCCCATAAAGATGTCCTGTTGGGTAACAAGTCCACTCGAAAGGAAAAGGCCCAACAGAAAGCACCAGAGGACCCATTACCACATTCCTCCGAGCCACAAACAGTTCTTTCACTGTAAGCACAAGCTAAGCTAGAGAAGACTCAGACGACCTTCTAGCTTTAAAAACTGAGGAGAGGATTGTCAGGACTTGTGCCTCTAGTCCCAGTATTCAGGAGTTGGAAGCTGGAAGACTGCCACAACTCTGAGGCCCAACCTAGGCTACATAATCAAACCTTGTCTCTCTCTCTCTCTTAAAAAAAAAAATAACCACACCAAACCAAATAACAAGGAAGTAGCTGGGGAGATGACTCACTAAGGAAGAGCACTTGCTGCCTAAGCCTGTGCCTGAAGTCTCAATACCACTGGGGGCAGAATCAGAAGGATGCTGAAACTCTGCGGTGAGAGACCTTGTCTTAAGGTAAAAAGCACAGAGAGATAGAGGACAGCATCCAGCATCCTCCTTTGGCCTCTGCATATGTGCATAGGTATCTGCATCTGTACTTGTGAGCATAACACACACACACACACACACACACACACACACACACCACAAAAATGAGGATACCAGCTTTTAAGACACGCAAAGGAGAATAGCTTAAGATGGGAGGGCTGATGGAAGAGACAGTTCCTGGGGTACATAAGCCCTGCACGTGTGTGCACGCACGCTTGCACACACACACACACCACAAACATAAACATGCACATGAAAAGAAAAATAAGAACAGAAAGATGAATGGAACTTGAGGAAATAACACCTGAGGTTGTTCTCTGGCCTCCACATGCTTAATTATTCACACGTGTGCAGATGTACCCATATTCATGTGCACCTGTGTGCATGTGTATTTGTGTATTTGTGTACAGGCACACACACGAGTGCACACGCGCGCACACACACACACACACACAGAGAGAGAGAGAGAGAGAGAGAGAGAGAGAGAGAGAGAGAAAGAGAACTATTTCTAACAGATCGAGCTCTATTTAAAAAAAAAAAAAAAAAAAAAGCAGCTTTTCCGGCCCTTTGCCAACCCGCCCCGCTCCCCATCCCTGCCTCCCGCCCCAGGCAAAGAGCTTCTGTGGTTGTGTGCAAGCTGGAGACGTTGAGTGCAGGGCAAGATGGCCGTGCAGCAGAGTAGAGCTGAATGACTGTCTTCTCCTCAGTGTCCTCACTAAGAGCAGGGTGGAAGCAGCCCCACCCCCACCGCGCCCCAGTGGCAAAGGGCCCCTATTTGTGGGGAACAGGAACAGCTGTAAATAGCCACCTGCTTTGTTAAAGGACCTGAGTACTTTAGAAAGGGACTTCCCTCCTTGTCACACTGCAATGACAACACAGACCCTGAG
This sequence comes from Rhabdomys pumilio, assembly GCA_030674055.1. Taxonomy (NCBI): domain Eukaryota; kingdom Metazoa; phylum Chordata; class Mammalia; order Rodentia; family Muridae; genus Rhabdomys; species Rhabdomys pumilio. The sequence goes on from JANHMN010000026.1 coordinate 1,132,742, forward strand.
CTAGCCAGAGGAGACAACAAAGGTTAGAAGCTAAGGTGCAAGGGGCCACCAGGTGGTCCTGCATCCTCTGTGGGCACAACAGAGCATCAGCTGTCCTGCAGAGCCATTTGTACAGGTGTCGGGGAACATTCCATTTCCCAGAGGGCAAAGGGCACACTCGCACCAGCCCAGTCACCACAGCTTCCTCTTTGTCAGTTCACAGGCACCTTCATCGCCCCCAGAAAGGAACTGCTATAAGGCCCCAAACAGCTATGCCTGCTGCAGCCCTGAAGGCAGGGTGAGCGAGCAGACTAAAGAGCCCAGAGGAACCGCCTGCACTCTGGTCTCAGAGTAGCAGCTGATGGTCAGCCTGGTAGAGAGCCTGAGGAGGGACAGAACAAGTGTGTTCCCTCAGGCCAGTGTGCCTGTGGACCAAGGTGTGGGTCTGTGCACGCATACCTTCCTACCCTGAGGGATTCCACTAGAGCGTGAAACTACCCAACAGTCACAGCAGCTGGGAAGGGGAACCCAGCAACTTCTCATTTTCAAAGTTCTGTTACTGGCAGAACTGGGGGAGATCTTTCCCCACCCCTCTCAACTAGAAATGGTTTTAATTCTAAGGGCATTGTGTGCTTTTCCTGGAACATTCGAGTTACTAAAGGAAACACTAGACAGTGAAAAATCATAGCCCCTTTCACTTAAAATACTACCGCCGTTGCCCTCCCCGTGGTGGGCCATCGTAAGAGTTCCTGGGGTCCTCCTCCATGGCTGCCCTGAGTGCAAATGTACATATATCTATGATCATACACAACCAAGTCACAGAACAGACACCTTCCTATGATCTCCTTACTCATTTATCTCTGTCTCAGACATGCCCCAGTGTCACTAAATATGACTCCATCTCCCATTTGTGTTCACTCAATTTTAAACTTCTTTTTCAGAACACTGTTTGTACAAGTGAAATCATCTAAGCTATAGCTGGCCTGGGAATGGGGTTCGGTACCAGTCACAACAAAGTAGAAACTGTCAGAGTCGGGAATCCCAGTCCACCAGTAACATTTCACCTTCATAAGTGACACTGGACTCAGATGCTGTGTGAGTAAAATGAAGATTAGAGCCAAAATGTGGTGACTGCTCTAGAGTTACTACCCTTCTAGGGTAGAAGGAGATGGCTGGGTCTGTGGGAACTTGCTGTGCAAGCCTAGTGCCCATCTAAAAGGCTGAGCATGTACCTGTAACCACAGTGCTAAGCGGGATAGACATAGGCAAACCCATCCGCCTGACAAGCCAGACTAGACAAATCAATGACAGGTTCAATGATGGACCTGTCATTGAACATGGAATAAAGTGGAGAGGTGATTGAGGAAGATACCCGATGTCAGCCTCTGACATACACATGCACCCCGCCCACTTGTGCATGCACACACACAATTTCCAATGTTCCTTTTTCTCTCCACACATTTTTCTTAAAATCGATATTTACAGATTTGTATTTGGGGGAGTCACACCATAATACTGACCTTTCATGAGCTTGCATACTGTTCTATCTCACAGCACAAGTACCATAGACACCCCAGTACCTCTCCATTCCGACACACACACCTTGTCTGATTGTGTTGTGTTTACTTCTACAAATAGCACCTTCACAAATACTCTGCCTCTTAGTGTAGGAATGGTGGAGTCCATCTTTGGTATAATAATGGAACCGATTAGAAAGCCAGACTTGAGTCTGACCTTCCTGCCTGCCTCTGAAAGTGACGGTCAAGACCAGCTGTGTTCACAATCTTCTTGACAGAGTTGTTTGTTGGGGATTGGTTTGAATTAATCCAGCCCCTCAAATCAGGAATCTGCATGTTCAAACGCTGAAGGTCCTTGTCCCTGATTGGTTTTTGATCGATCAATAAAGAGCCAATGGCCAATAACTGGGCAGGTAGATTGAGGCAGGACCTTTAGATTTGCAAACGCTAGAAACTGGGAGAGAGGAAGCAGAGATCCACAGGATGAGGAAGAGGAAAGATAAGCCCTAAAGGCCCACGGACATGTGAGACTCAGGGAAAGTGGCCACACTGGCCACTTCCCCAATTGTGTTTGGGGTAGCAGAGACGAAATCTAGATTTTAAAAGATGTTAACTCAGGAGTACCAGAGTGGAGTATTTGCTAGCAGCAAGAAGGTTTAGAAACACCCAGCCATTAAGCTAGTCAAGGCATATTAAAGTTAACTGGCGTGTGTGTGTGTGTGTGTGTGTGTGTGTGTGTGTGTGTGTGTGTGTATGTGATTTGTGAATCCAGATTGCTCTTGGTCAAGTGCATGCATGTGACTCATCAGGTACACAGAGTGGTTAACAAATTACCACTACACTTGCTACTGTGGCTTTGCAGAATTGGTACTCTAAACCCACTTCTGGCATTTTTCTATTGAGCAAAATCTTGGTCCAAGTCTCCTTTCTCTTAGGAATAAGTTCCCATTTAAATACCCATTAGAGCTCTTGTTTTCTGGGCGTCTCTGTTCGTTGTCTTTCCATTGGAGACAAGATGTTCAAGTACCTTGGGCTTCAATGATCAATATCCAGCTTCAATAGGGTGTAGCTTCTTCTAAATTCATCTTCATGAATTATAGCTAAAACACCCTGCACTTTGACCCTGTTTACTTAGAGTGGTTACAGAGGTGGTGTGGAATGACTTCTTTGAGGCCCCTGGCAGAATTCTAAGTCAATTGTCTTCCTGACTCAGTTGGCATCCCCATTTTCCAGTTCCTTGCACGTGTGTAGGGTGTGTGTGTGTGTGTGTGTGTGTGTGTGTGTGTGTGTTGCATACACCCTCAAATGGTTAACCTTAGTTTCTTTGAGGCAAGGTTTCTGATTGGCCTTGAACTTGCCAAAAAGGCTAGGCTAGGTTGGCTAGTCAGCCTATCTCTGTCTCTGACAGTATAAGTATGGGGACTTTTTGGTTTTGTTTGTTTCTGTTGGTTTGGTTTTTTGAGACAGAATTTCTCTGTGTAGCCCTGGCTGTTCTGTAGACAGACTGGCCTCAAACTCACAGAGGTCTGCCTGTTTCAGCCTAGTAGTGCTGAGATTAAAGGGGTGCACCACCACCACCTAGTCCAAGCTGAGTATTTTAGGTGAGTTCTGGGAATCAAACTCAGGTCCTTGGGTTGAGTGACAAGCATGTTTTACCAACTGAGCTATCTCTCAGGCCCACCTTCCTCTTCGTAGCAACAGCTGACTACCCTGTCATCCTTTGAAAATTTGTAAAGTGCTTTCAGGTACATATTCTCACCAACCTCCCAAGCACCTAGACATTCCAGCTGTGTTCTACTGAGATGGCGTCAACTGTGGTGGCAGTAGGCAACAATGGATAAAGTCGGTCTATCTTCCCTAAGGCTCAGTGTTTTTGTTGCTGTATTAGTCAGTTGAAGGTGCTGTAACCAAGAACCACAACTGGGTGCCTTAAACAACAGGAGAGTATTTTCCTGTTTTTTGATATCAGAGTTCAGGGTCAAGATGTTGCAGGATTAGTTCCTTTGGAGACTGTGAGGGGCTTCTGTGTTAGACTGCAGGTATCTCTGGGTCTCCATGCCTCTTATTTATATCACCCCATCTCTGTCTTCCTCTCTTATGGGATCTTCTGTGTGCACTATCTTTGAGTTAAGGCCCACCTCATGATCTCATCTTCATCTGACTACAGCTGCAAAGACTTTATTTCTAAATATCTCATTCTGCAGGGCTGGGGTTAAGGCAGGCCATGCCTATGTTTTTGGCAGGCTACAATTCAACCGATGGCGGATGTTAAGGAGTTAAAATGGCGTCTTATGAGTAGGAGCGATGATTCAGTGGTTAGCTTATGGCTCTTCCAGAGAATGCGAGTCTAGTTCCCAGTACTCATATTGGTAGGTTCACAATGACCTAATTCCAGTTCCAGGGGATCTGATGCCCTCTTCTGGCCTCTGTGAGTACTATGTACACACATACACACACACACACACAGACACACACACACAGACACACACACACAGACACACACACACAGACACACACAGACACGTAAACATTTTAAATTAAATATTGAAAAACAAAAGTGGTATTTTACATTTAGTATATTATAAAACTGGTCTGTTGGCACACACCTATAACCCCAGCACTTGGGAGGTGGAAGCAGGAGGTTCTGGAGTTCAAGGTCTTCCTCAACTACACAGAAAGATCCAGGATAGATGGGCCATAGGAGATCCTATTTCAAATAAACTAAATTAATTCATGAATGACTATATGGAGTTTAACACAAAATCCATACAGATTTGTTAGACAAACTATGAAGTGCTCCAGCAATCTCTGGCTTTGGGTAGGCTCAAACACACACACACACACACACACACACACACACACACACACGGGGGGCGGGGGTCCTCTTGTGTCTTCCATGCAGTGCCTTGCTCCAAGACTGTCCTCCAGCTGGGGGCTACTATCATACTGACCACAAAGGAGGAAACAGACAGAAGGGACCAGATGTTCCCAACAAAAGACAAAAAAAAATCTTCATCTTGTTCAGTCAAAGCAGCCAGAAGGCTAGAGCTTTCTAAGAGCTGAGGCATCATCACAAACGCCCCTCTGCACTGCCTCACCATCAAATGATAGTCTACCTAATACTAAGAACACCAAGAGTCTGGGCTAGAAACGTTGCTCCGTGGTAGAGTGTTTGCTGAGCATGCGCAAGGACTCAGGTTCAACTCCTAGTACACAATTGGTGACACCTGAGTATGCTCTCAAGCGACACTTGAGACTTATAATCTGTTTTTCTTTCTGACTTTGTTGACCCAGTTTCACTGCTTTGAAGAACATGTTGTACTTATAAGATGCTAATGTGTTTCTAGTGCTAGTTTCCAAAGGTCTCGTACTAGTATGGGCCAAGCCATGTTATTTCTAGCAAGCTTCGTTCAAATTCCTGTTCACTGTAAAGGTGACTTCCCACGGACGTGGACACTTTTGAACGTAGTTTATCCCTTTTAAACCTCTTCCAGAGTTTAACTCCCAACTGTGAGGCATGGAGCAGTTTCAGAATAACTCCACAGTGATGTTTTACAGGTCGGGCCTTTGGGAGGTGACCAGCATGCCTTAAGGTCATCTGGTGATGCTTCGTGCGTTGAGCAGCTCTGACCTCTTGTGGTCATATTTGGAACTGCCTTGGCAAACTAGCGAGATTTAAACTGAGAAGCTAGGCTGAAAACAGGCTAAGTGCCCTCTATCGGTGCCCCGCTGAGAGCCAATCGTCCAAGAAGCCATTTTCAGAATTCTCTTTCTGGCACTTCCAGATCTTAACTTCTGTGCCATCTTAACAAGGACCACTTTGTAGGCGTCCCGCTTTCTTGCTAAGAGCCTCTAAGATTTTGGCTGTAGCCTTTGAGCTCCACACCCTGGTGAAAGAGGAAATAGAGACAGTTTTGCTACTAAAGGATCCTAACCTCCCCTTCAGAACTGTGGTCTTCAGATGGGTTCGTTCAAGTAGCCTCTGAAAAAGAACGGTGGCAGGGATGGAGTTGTAGCTCAATTGGTAGAGTAGTTACCTAGCATGCACGAAACTATAGGCTGGATCCTCAGTATCCGGATCGCACTTAGCCCAAGCTGACTTGGATGTCACTGTGTAGCCAAGGATGGCCTTGAACTTCTGATCCTTCTGCCTCTGCCTCCTAAATGCTTGGATTACAGGCACGAATCACTACTTTTGAGTTAAGGGTCAAACCCAAGGCTCCTCCACACATACTATCCAAGCTTACATCCCCAACACAAAACAAAGCAAGAGGACCAGAGTTCAATCCCCAGAACCCACGTTTTAAAAATTAAGATGGCCATGGGGGGTCAGGGCCCGGGGGGTGGGGGAGCAGAGCTGTTGGGGTTTGAGAGGTGGCTCAGTGTTTAGGAGCACTAGGTGTTCTTCCAGAAGACCCTGGTTCAGTTCCCTGTACCCACATGGTACCCCCCACAGCTGTCTGTAGCTCCAAGTCCATGGGATCTGGAACCTTCACATACATGCAGGCAAAACACAAGTGCACATAAATTAAAATATAATAATAATAATAATAATAATAATAATAATAATAATAATAAAGCTTGTGCATGCTTTTGATCCCAGCACTTGGGAGGCAGAAGCAAGGCCAGCCTGGTCTACAAAGTAAGTTCAAGAACAGCCAGGGCTACACAGAAAAACCCTGTCTCAAGAGAGAGGTGAGGAGAGAGAAGGGTGAACAGGCCATCTGCAAAGTCCCTTCCTAGCAGTACCTCAAGCAAAGCCTCATAGAGTCTTTATAGGCCTGGTCAGCTGCAACAATGCCCAGACCAGTATTTTGTCCATTTTAGGTAACTAGGAAATTTGCCTTTACAGTGTAACAAAACAAAAGAACTTTATTGCAATATAAATATAATATAATAAATATAAATATACAAAGCTCATAAGGCTGTACATGACAATTTTTTAAATTGTAGTAGAATATTGTTAGATAATATATAAACATGTATACATATTGTGTACATGTATGTACTACAGAAGTGGTGTGATGGCACAGGCTTTAATCCAAAAACTGAGAGATGAGGTGAAAATTTTTGAGTTTGAGTCTAGCCTGAGCTATACGATGAGCTCTTAATAAATTAATTAAACGAAAGAGAATATATAATTCAAAAGTTTCCCTTTCAGCTATTTAAGTGCAAACTTCAGTATCATTAATTACACTTAAAAAATGGTGCAGCCTTCATCTATTTCCAGAAGCTTTTTATTACCTCCAAGACTCTAATTATTGAGTAATAATTCCATTCCTCCTCCCTCCAACTTCTGGTGACTTAAAATCTACTTCTAGTTTTCTGAATTGGCCTGTTCTAAGTTCCTCAAGTGAATGGAATCATCTAGTACTTGTCCCTCTGCAACTGGTCTGTTCCTCACAGCAGAGTCCTCAAGGCTCAGCCATGTTGTTCCATGTAGCAGAACTTCATGCCTTTCCACAGCCGGACTGTACATATGTACATCGTCTGTCTATAACATGTCTCATACGCTATATGTTGACACACCTGTGGGTTATTTCCACTTTTCAGCCTCCATGAAGAATGCGACAAGGAAGATGTGTTTGCCCACGCCTGATCCAACCCCTCCTTTCAGTTCTTTGGACATACAGCTTGAAGTGGGATGGCTGGCTGGACCATGTGGTCATTCTGGATTCTGTCTCCCATTTTATGTTCCCGCCAGTAATGTACAGACTTTATTTCCCCCAAAGCTTCCTTTGCAGTTCTTTTTTAAAAATAGCCTTCTGGGTATGAAATGACATCAACTTTTGGGATTAATTTGCATTACCTTAATGATTAATGATAAGGACTTTCTTTCTGAGCTGGGGTCAAACCCGGGGTCTCACACATGCTGAGCAAGTGCTGTGCCTCTGAGCAGCATCCCCAGCCTTGAGCATCTTTTCCTGTGCTTACTGACCAATGGTACATCTCCATTACAGGGAGATTTATTCAGACCCACTATTCATCTCTGAACTTTGTTCTCTTGGTTGTTGAGCTGCAAAAGATCTTTATGTACCTGAAGACTAGTTCCTTACCAGAATAATGCATTTGTAAACATTTTTCCTTCCTGGAGATTGCCTTCTATTCTCTTGATAGGATGCTTTGATGCACAGTTATTTTTTTTTTCTTTTTTTTTTTTTTTTTTTTTTGCTTCTCTTGATGTCCGCACAGAATCAAGCCAGACAGCTTTCAGCATAGAGTAGGGCAGGGCCTACAAACCCAAGCCCTGACTGATGTGACAACCTATTGGCAGTTGATGGCTTCTGGGGGAAAGGTAATTTTTCCTTAAGGGTGTGGGCCCCGGTAGATCAATCTTGTTCCAGTGGTTGTCCCTACACCCAAGAATATAAAGGCAGTACAAATTGGGCTTGATGGGTAATTTTTAAATAACATCAAAAAAGAGAGCACAGGAAGTTTGGATAGGGTGGGAGTGGATCTGGGAGGAGTTAAGGGGAAAGTGGGAAGTGAATATGAGCAGAATACATTGTATTCATCTATTAACTTCTTAAAGGACTAATAAAATGTTTTCTTTGCTTTTTTAAAAAAGGGGGTAGCCAAATTGTATCAGAATATATCAGATTTTTGGAGAGCAAAGTTTTTACTGCCCATGATGGCTCCAGTAAATCAGACCATGAATGTATGTCACTGCCCCAAGATCTTCCTGTCATGGGTTAAACTGTTTGAAAATGGTAGGCTTGACTAAGGTTGAAATTAAGTACAATTCACTAGCCTCATCCACACTCCCTCCTGGCTGTTCCAAGCATTGTTCATTAGAGTAGGTGGATATTGTATAAGTTCCGTACCCCGGGGCCCAAGGCAGCTGCTGATTCTGATGGAGGGATGGATTCTTGGAAATTCTCTTTCTAGCATCTTCCCTTATGCCCCTTGGATAGAACTAAGCTTTAATGGCTAGAATAAAATGCTGAATTTTAGTTCTTGTACAGGGTGTCTCCTTCAAACACCATTCACAGGCAGGCAGGAACTCGTTATTACCACTGCATTGTATGACAGGGACATCTCAAGTATAGACTCCTTGCTCTGTAGCACTGATCTCTGAGAACCTTAGTCCTACCTGGGCCCCTTCCCTCAGTCCAACTCAGAGACCATTCACATCCCACTACAGGGACTCTGGGTAGCACCTCCCATAAGTGAAATGGAACAGTTCAGGTCCCATGCCCTGTCCTGTCAGGAAAGTGTCCTTCCTCTTTCTGAAGATAAGAGGGCGTGGCAGCTTATCTCCACACTAAGACAGGAAACTATCCCGTGCAACAGAAAAGGAATTGGTCTAAAATAAGGAAAATAGTGGAGACGTAGGATATAGCTGGTTTGGTACATTGTTTGCCTAGTGTTCAAAAAGCCCTGGTAGTTGGTTCGATCCCCAGCCCTACCTAAACTGGGCTTAGGGTAGTACATGAGTGTTCTCAGCATTCAGGAGATACAGAAAGATCAGAAGTTCAAAGCTATTCAGATACACTGAGAATTTGAAGCTAGTATGCTATATGAGTTCTTGTAAAAGGGTTTAGGAATGGGAAGGAGATAAACAGACAAAAAGAAACAAAAAAGAAAAAATGCCCATAACAGTAATTTAGAGCCTGGGATATAATTCATTTTAAAGCCAATCATAAGCCATTCTCTTCTGTGAACTATGTGACCAATGAACAGCTTCTTAGGTAAAGTCTTGGGTCCCCTAGATTTTGTCAGCCATTAAATCTCTGGTTTTTCCATCATGAACTATAGTAGCATGTGCTTTTGATCCCAGTTCTCAAGAAGCTGAGGCAGGAGGATTGAGAGTCTGGGGTCAAGTCTAGACCTCAACATTGCAACACTCCATCATGGAACAAAACAACAAGAACACATCAAAATACGATTTTATTTTTAACAGTTTTTTTAATTACTTTTCTGCACTGATATTTGTACAGCTGTAAACTCGAGGAATCATCCAATACTTGTATACATCTGGAGAACCATTAATAAGCACCTTCAGTGGTTTCCACAGCTTAAGAATTTACCATGTAAAACATTTTAGAAGGAATCTAGTAAAATGAATAAAAGTCATAAAAGATGTATATCATGAGGAACATGACAAAAACAGAAAGCCTCTTTTATGAGGTTGCATGAAAGAGTTCCAAATCACATGTTCCCTAAATCTCGTGATTTAAATTCCAATTATTTAAGTGACGACTCCCTCCCAATTTAGATTCCCAGTCCAATGTAAGCAGGTCGAGGTGGAGGTAGGAGATAGGGTTGGGGGCTGAGCATGGTGAAGTTAGAAGAAAAGGAGGTAGGGGGCTTTGTTCCCCCCCAAAAAAACATCTGGCAAGGTCCTTTATGTCTTCAAGGATAAGCATTCTTTTGGAAAATGTGCCATTTTTCTCTGAAGTTATTTAAGGGTTTTCGTTTTAGCTGCCTTTGAGTTTCTTCTTGGGTTTTCCATCCCTGTTCTCCATCCTTATCCACGACTTTGTGATAGTTCCAACTGAGTCTTGCCCTCACCCTACACCATGCAAACTGAACTTCTGATGCTTGACTTTCAATTTACAATTTCTAATGCTTTAAGTGTCTAGGAAGCAGCTGAAAAAAAGGAAATAGAGATAAATGATAGATAGATAGATAGATAGATAGATAGATAGATAGATAGATAGATAGATACAGACAGACAGACAGACAGACAGGAGAGTAGCTATGCATCTGGTCAGGGAATATTTTTGAAACAAATCACAGACAGAAACATGAAAGGCAGCAATAGTCCTTCAAACTATACTGATGATCAAATAAAGATCTGAACCACTAGTAGAAATACCCAGTTAGATCTTCCTAGATTGTGTCTTCAGAAGAGGATCTAGTCAGAAAGCCATGGGGAGAGAGAGAAACAAAGATACAATTCTAAAAGTGAGAGACTATGACTGGCTACTACTTTGTCCAATCCTACCCCAGCCTGGGTTCCAGATAACTCTCCATTAGAAGACTTGAAATCTGGAACCAGGAGTGGGCTGAAGATGCCCATGGCATCATAGACCAGATACTAATACCGGTACTTTGGCAAAGAGGAAGAATTTGCTACGATTCAAGACATATGAAGATAATAACTCTCTATCTTCAAACATCTTGACTACATCCTCAAATTCCTCTCACAGGACATTTCCTTGATTTCTCTACCTGATTATCAGTGGCCACTGTCGAAATGTCAAGTCTTTTTAATTTGGGAGGAGTTGCTTTTTACCATCCACCAAATACCATGAATACCTAGGATACGGTTGGGCTTTGATCATATGACAGAGAAGGCACTAAAAGCAGAGTCTTGGGCACGATGAAGGCGTACAACAGGAGAGTAGTCAGATGGGAACATAAAGACAGAGATTCGAGTACCAAGAGAAAAAGTATGACTCATTACCTTGCCTAAGCTGGATCTGGATGGTACGTTAAGAAACTGAGTAATAGTTGAGCTTGTAATGCCACAGAGAAGTAGCCTCCTTAGGTCTATGAGGGTGTGCTTACCATGGGGGGAGTCTAGGATTAGGAAAATGTCCTGTGGCTCTAGAATGGACACATAACTTTCACCCTGAATCTTTATTCTTGAAGAAGGGTCTCATGTAACTCAGGCTGTCCCTAAACCCTGCTACACATACAAGATAGATTGGCCTTGAACTCCTGATCCTCCTGCCTCTACCTCCCAAGCGCTCTGGTTGCAGGCATGGACCACCACCCTTGGCTTCTTATCCAGAACTCTGTAATCTTGTCTGAAAACTGAGATCAAGGTGTGTGTGTGTGTGTGTGTGTGTGTGTGTGTGTGTGTGTGTGTGTCCTGCCCTCATGTTGGGGGAGAGATTTTCCCATTACTGAGCTAAGGGTAACTGTTTTAGGGAAGGTTAAGGGGAGGCTGTGAGGGCTCAGGCTAGGCTAGATCTGGGCCTAGTGGTCATGCAACTGCAGGACACCTTTCAGTCTGGATCAAGTCACTTCAAGTTGGACGTTACTGTGAAATACTTGGAGAGGGAGCACGGAATTCTTGATTTCATTTCCGTTCAATGCAGTCAACTCCCAGAGTGTTGTCAGGACATCGGCAGGTCCTGCTCCCTGGAGTGGGTAAGCAGAGGTGGGTACAGCCGCCATTATTCACTGAGCAGTAATTGTGGCCTGGAAAAGATGGAAATCAGCGTCATAATCTTCCTTCTGGCTGACTTGGTACCTACAGCAAGCTCCCCATTAACCTCCGTGAGGGCTCAAGGGGCCAAGTTGAGCTGCTGTTTGTTTCTTTATCATAAATAAGAGGCAAGTACATGCATTCCTGATTTGGAGGTGTGTGGTTAATCTTGATTGTCAACTTGGTAGAATCACAACAGAAATACACATATGAGTATGTCTGTTAAGAGGTTCTAGATTAAGTTAATTGAGGTGGGAAAATCCAAGAGTCCTTCAGGAAGGGATACCTACAGGAAGGAGCCCATGGGTATACTTAGGCCACCCTGACTCTCTTAGGGACTCTGAGTGTTGGTCCCTATTCAGCAGCATAGATGTTACCTTGGGGACACTGGGACAGGGCAATGGTGATGCCATATAGCCGGGTCTGCTTATGTGGGTGGAAGGTATCCATCTCTTTGGATATAGCAAGGTCCATAGCAATCACTGAATTCCTGCAAAGCACCAAAGCACAGAGTGAACATGCATCTGACATCTTGAACTGTTCTCGGTGGAGTTAGGCAGCCTCTTCTGTGGCTTGGAAGAGAAAAAAGTATGGTGGTCTTGCTCTCTGGGTATCCCTTCCTTCCCACCCTCTGGGCTGCATCAAGCCTGTAGTTCACCAGCTTTTTAAAATAAAAGTCAAAACAATCTAGCTCTCCCCTCTGCTTTAAATTCCAGGTGACATATAGGCTGTCTTAGCCAGTGACCCTCCCTTTGAGGAAGGCCTGGTACAGAAGCAGCTGCGAAAATATTGCAGTTTTAAAACTACATTGATGTAGAGCAATGACATAATCAAGGAGCCCTCCAGCCATGTGACTCCAGGTGCCTCCTGGGGAAAGAACATGCATGCTCAGGAAGTCCCAGGTTTGGGTATGGTAAATGGCACCTCTGTTCCCCTCTGAGATTAGACAGCCCTCTTCCTCTACTCTCCTCCACATCTGACAGCCAGGAAGAAGGGGGGGGTGTCATTGGAGGGTCAAAGGTCAGGACAAAAGGCAAGAGGTAAAGACCTCCACAGAGACAAAGGGAAGGGCATAGCTCAGCCCAGCCAGCATGACAACAGCCTACGTACGTCTTCCAGTCTGTGTAGTACAAATTCTTCCCATAGCTCGTCACAGCGAAAGGATACTGGAGCCCTTCGAGAACCTTGCGTCTGCCTGGCTGAGCTGGGTTCAGGCATTCTGCCCTATGGGTGCCTGTGTGAAGCAAACACAAGTTGGTCATTGTTCATGCAAGAAATGGGCCCTTTGTGCCAGAAAACAAGAGTCTGAAAGAGAAGGATGGGGGAGTTCAATGTTGCAACGGCATATCTTGGAGAATACAGAGGGCTGGCTCTTCATCATTGGCATGCTGTCTCTGTCTTCTGTCTTCTCCTTTTCATCAGCCTACACCCACCTGAGTTCCGGCACCCACATCTGGCCCTACCGAGGAGAGGTAAGCCAGGACAGAGAAACCACAGCCTGTCAGCCTTCCCGGCCCTTTGTCTCAGGAGACACTCTGCTATCTTCTGGCTTTTGCTCAAGTCCCTCCCCTCTAAGTCTCTCCAGAATCTTTCTTTCCAAAGCTGAGGCACTAAAGAACTCCAATTGATCAGCATGGAACTGGCCTGCCACTAATGCCTGCATTGATGGTTGTCACAGGCTTCTATAAACATGTAAGCATTCACACTAGTTGTGGGACAGAGAAGGTATTCAGCCATAGACTTTCACAGGGAGGGATGAAGGATGGTCCTCCTTGATAAGCATCATTCTCTCATCTCAAGCCTGAGGGACACCCTGCACAGCTGAAGCAGGGCCACACCAGGGACTCTATGCAGGATGCACTAATAACCTCTGAAAATATAGCATATAGAGGACCCTAAATTCAGTACTCAGTAACCTCCCACCAAAATAGGAGTCAATCAATTTTTTATTGAGCCATATTGTGGGGAGCCGACAAAAGGCGGCTATCATCCTTGCAGCCATCTTGAGCCATATACCCTGACAAGAGACTTCTTTACAACAGCCTACAACAGCTGAGCACACTCTGATAACATTTTGTTTTAGATACCCAGGATTTTCCCTTGGGTATGTGAGACTTAAAGGTGTGAGACTTAAAGGCATGACTTAAAGGTGTGATTTAGAGACAAGACTTAAAGGCGTTACTTAGAAGTGAGACATAAAAGGCTAGAGGCAGACAGAAGGGAGTAATTTAAACTTGGAAGGAACTTGGAACTAGGAAAGAGACTAGTAACTTAGAACTGGGATTAGGAACTTGGTACTAGGAACTAGGAACTTGGAACTTGGGACTAGGAACTCAAGACTTGGAACTTGGAGAGAAGAAGAGAGACTGAAGAATAAACGGGATTGAATCACACTCTGTCTGGTTTCCAGTCTTCCCGTCCATCCTCACTCTCTCTCTTGCTGAACCCCGACCTGAAGACCGGAGCAGCTTGGGGCAGTGTGGGCTCTAACAACTTAGCCCCCAAGGCTTTTGGCAGTGCAGGTTCCAACATTTGGCAGAGCGGTCCCCAACATTTTGGCCCCCAAACATGGGGTAGTGTGGTCTGCAACATTTTGGCCCCCAAGCGTGGGGCAGCTCGAGCCATGACACCATATAGCAATTATTTCAGGTTCTGCAGGCCAAAAGGCAAAAGTAAGCATGATACCAGGTGTTTATAACAACACTTAAAATGGTAACATTTAACAATGTAAAATTTGTTCTGAGCTTATTCGCTAGACAGAAGGAGGTGGTGGGTAAGATTTGCCAACTCTAGGTCACAAAGAATAAGACAATGAAGAGCTATGTGTAGATTATCTCAAGCTTCCTGTTACCTGCATCCACCCAGCAGAGCTGAGATGAGAAGGCATCAAAGGTCAGACCATTGGGCAAACCCAGGTTGTCCTGTGCAAGAATCCTCCGGTTGGTGCCATCCATGTGAGAAGTCTCAATCTTGGGATTATCTCTGTTCCAATCTGTCCAATAAAGGTTCCTGGAAGGGGTATCAGAGTGAAAAGAAGAAGCAAGATCCTGAAAACACTTTAAAAGGACCAGGTAGGAAGTGATCAGCAGACAAGGAAACAATACAGCTAAGTGAGATTATGAGATGCTAAGGTGAATTCTAGGGTTACTTTGGCTCTTTGTTCAAATTAGGTTATCTGTTACTAACATCTCCTTTGATATTTCCTTTATAGTATCTTGAAAAAACTCAGTGGGCAAAGTGAGGACCTGGGTTCAACCCCCCAGCACTTGTGTTCAAAACAAAAAGCTGACTGTGGTGACTGAGAGTTGTGATCCCTGTGCTGGAGAGAAGGAGGCAGGTGGATCACTGGGTCTCTCTGGCTAGATAGCCTGCACTACTTGAGGAGTACAGGCCAGTGAGACATCCTGCTCAAAACAAGGTGGATAATGACTGAGGAATGATACACTAGGTTTGTTACCAAATACACATACAGACACATAAACTTTGGGCCAGACATAGCAAACAGTAATTCCCTGAGTGATGAACCTATGCAGGAGGCCACAGTGGAACAATGTGATTTGACTAAAGCAAGATTCAAATACCAGCAGAGATGAGCGGAGATGTCTGCTGTGTACGAAGTAGCAGAATGGCCTCAACACAAGAGATAGTGTCTCTAAGGAAACTGTCTCTAGGAGCTGGGGCCTGGGATGTAAGACTGAGAGCTTGCCATAGGGTGAGAAGCTGCAATGGGCTGAAGAATACTTCAGGAAGGGGACTATAGGATGCTCAAGCCACATCTGCTCCAACAAGGAGTGTTGGGGGCATGGTTAGGCCAACCCAATATTCCACAGCATTCATGCAATTTGAGTGTTAGTTCATATTCAACCTATCTAGAAATTGCTCGATTTCTGAGCCATCACCCTACAAAGTTTCTTCACAGAATTGTGAAACTGGAACACGGCAAGGTGTCAGTCAGCATTGTGCTAAGTGGGCCAGCATCTCATCAGCTTGTAAACTCTGTTTGATCTTGCATGGAGGAAACACCCCAGGAGTGCCCAGGCTGGCACTAGAACCTCACCAGAAACCATTAAAAAAAAAAAGCCAGAGACTAAAAACAAAAAAGCCAGACACATGTGTAGGCAAACATACCCTCTTACAGAGTCTGTCACAATGCCTCTGGGATTCACCAAACCCGTGTCAAACAGCACTCGGCGCTGGGTGCCGTCCATCTTTGCAACTTCTATTCGATCCAGGTGAGAGTCTGTCCAGAAGATGGTTCTGCCAAGATGGTCAAGGGCAATGCCTTCAGGACTTCCAAGATCTGGAAGGAAGGAAACATTGAGTCATATCCCAGCCTAAGCGTTCTCTGATTATTCAGTTGTTTTAGACATGGTGATCAAACCTTGAGAAACCAAATGGGAATATGAAATTCTTACTGTTATAAGATGATCAATTTTCCAAGTGACAAATTCAACCATCCTCACCCATCCATTGGATACCACACTGGGAACCAGGAGAGTCACTATGATAAAGATCTATCCCTGCCCATTAAGAAGGCCACAGCCAACCACCATTCAAACTGAGGTCCAGTTTCTGTGGGCAGATGCAGAAACAGAGTCAGCTTGAGTTTACCAGGGAAGGGTTCTGAGGAAGTGGGCATCTGTAGAAGTTAGTTCCTGAAGGACCAACGAGATTTTATTGGGTAAGTGTCTTGCGTAAGTGTTTTTTAGGTATAAAGAAGACTGCAAGTGGCTTGAGGTAGGTTGTGATTCCTTTTATATGGCCAGAGACCGTGAGAGTAAGGGAGTAGCTCTTCGTGAAATGAGGATGGAGGAAAAGAAGCCAGAGTTTATCTAAGACAAACAAGAGGCATGGAATCTTAAGTGAGGATGGAAGGTAGACCTTTCTTCCTCAGCACTTACAGGACAGGGAGGCATTTCAGGAAATGGCATTGCCGATCATACTCTTAGTACTTAAATACAAATATAAAGGGTAAAAAGAAGGTGTTTGATGATTACAAATTATACTTCCCACTTGATTGCAACAGCAATCAAGACACAGATTGGCACTGTGAAACCAATAGTCCATGTAAGTCTCTGTAAGCTAAAAGTACAAAGTGACGTTGTAGGATTTATTGGCATCCTTGAGATCTTCCCACTGTCCTAACCAGAGGACTGAGGGTCATTTAGCTTGGCTGGAGTGTAACTAGGAAGGGAACCAGACTGTGTTATCCCGGGCATCGGGCATTTGAGAAAATCACCCCTGCATCCTCTCATCCATACACAAGCAAGTTAACCTCTCAATTCATCCTTTCCTAGAACAGAGAATGATGTAGGGACTGCAAAGCTTCTGTCAGGGGTTAAGGAGATGGTTCCGTTGGTAGAGTGTTTGCTGTGCAAGCACGAGGATCTAAGTTCGATTCCAGCACCATATAAAAGCCAGGCATGGCAGAGCCACTTGTACTCCCAGCACTGGGCAAGCACAGACAAGAGGATCTCTGGGGCCTTTTGGCCTCTCAGGGTAGCAAAATTGATGAACTCTAGATTCAGTAAGAGACCCTGTCTCAACAAAAGGGTGGGGGGAGCGATTGTGACGTTCGCCTGATACTGACATGCACATGTGTGTGCACCTCCAACTCACACAGACACACACAACACACACACAAGCCTCTTACAAGAGCCCAACCAGAGGACAGTGATTCAGATAAATAAAATGTACATATGGTTTATTATTCATAACCAAAGAAGAGTTGCTTAAAGTATTAAGCTCTTTCCCACACCATAAGAGGCCCTGGAACAATGGAATTGTCTCCCAGGGGCTCCCTGTGGCTTTCGGACAGAATGCATACACGCACCCCAACAGCTACTCAATCAGGGGAAAATTTGGAATGAGCACATCCTGTGGGATTCCCTGAGCAGCTCCTGCATACTGCAGGAATGGGAGCTGCCCGGTAGCTTCACTGAGTATCCAGAGGAAGCCCATTAGGAGGTTATGTCACACTCACCTTCTACACAGTGCTGACCCTAATCTTAAACCACTGAGGACTAGAAAAACTCATAGGAGTGTGTGTGTGTGTGTGTGTGTGTGTGTGTGTGTGTGTGTGTGTGTGTGTGTATTCACCTATATTGGTGAACAAGGAGATGGCAAAGGAATAAGTTTTCCTTTACTGCTGTGTGAAAACGAATTTGAGAATGATACCTAGTAAGGAGGTCTCAGGAGGCGAACTCTGCATTTCCAGTACCCCCAGAAACTCTCTGGAAGTCAGTCTCAAACAAGATGTGTTCTTTCAGTTAGTCAGTTTTGGCCTTTCTTACAGTTCTCACTGTGCTTAAAGGTCCCTTGGCTGATTTCTGGTGCCAAAAGCAACAGGAAATAGCAGACAGTGACCTATTCCCCTCTTCCATTAGGATTTGAAATCAGATAACAGCAACAACATTTTCAACAGAGGGGTAAAAGTCTTTTTTCAAAGTTCTGCTCATAAGCCAGAGCATGAAGGGTAACCAGTATCATTTAAATAGCCCATTGGCTTTCAGAAAAGAACTCAAGAGTCAAGTGCAAAGCCAGGGGTGTTTCAGTCAGCCTCAGCTTGATTCCTGATGCGTTATCTCTACAAAGGAAACAAGGGAGAGGAGAAACGGCCAACGGGTGGATCCTTACAGAACATGTTAGAGGGGTGCTAAATTAGAAGTTGAATGCTTTGCAGAGGAAGCAGAGCTTCATACAGTTAATGTCAGCATGACAATACCTTCTGAGCAAGAATATTCCCAAATCTGACGAGTCATGACTGAAACAGCTCAAGTTCCTTGACCATTTCAGTACTGGGGACCTTTCAGGGGAAATGGATTTTTTTTTTTAACTGAAGATTGAACCCAGAGCCTCACACATGCTACACAAAGGATCCAGCAGTGAGCTATATCCCTGAGCCTCTTGTAACTTTTTATTTTGAGACATGGTCTTACAAGCTGCCCAGGCTGACCTGGAACTTGTGACCCTTTTGCCTCAGCTTCTCAAATAGCTGGGATGACAAGCCTACCACAGAGGGCCTGGCTATTCTTTACTTATTGAATGGTATTAAAATGTTGCATATTTCTTTGTTTAAGCAGGCACCTAGATGAAGTTAAACATTAAACATTTAACCTTAGGCTCTGTCAACACAACACATACTTTATCATATTAAGCAAAACAGAATTCTCTGTGAGAGCTGATCCAGGCTAGTTGGATTCTAAGCAAGAACTAGGAAGAAGAGAGAGATATGTTGAGGCAGGGAAAAGAAACTACCTCTGCCCAAGATGCTGTATTTTGAAATGATAACTCTTTAACCCCAACATAGCCTTGGGAATAGATGCTACCTTCAGAGGTGGATGTGGTGATACATACTTGTAACCTAGGACCAGAGAGAAAGAGGCAAGAGAAGCAGGACTTTCAGACTAGATAAGGCTGCCAAACATTAGTTTAAAATAAGTAGTAGCCATAACAGCTCAGTTGGGAGAATGTTAGACTGAAGATATTAATTAAATTAATTAAGTAAGATGAGTGGTGGTGCATGCATATAATCCTGACATGTGAAAGGTAGAGACAGGAAGATCATGAGTTCAAGGTCATCCTCAGCTACTTAATGAGGGTAGCCAGGTTCACATGAAATCCTATCTCAAAAATTAAATAAGTAAATAGTCTTCAGCTTCTGGGTGAGTATCTGTCAATATGCTACTGGGTTTCTGGACTATTCCTTCCACCCACTGCCTTTGATTAATTCCCCCATGGAGCACATGGTGGAGCACTCTGAGAAGTCATTGCAGCTCAGACCCCCTTGCCTTTGATTACACTCTCCTGGAGCACATGGTGGAGCACTCTGTGAGAAGCCATTGCAGGCTAGAGGAAGAAATGGAACGTTGAATTTGGTTTCATGACGCACAAAGGTGGACCATGTATGCTTCCAAAGGAAGGGCATAGACCTCTGCCTTGTTTTGGTTTAATTATCCTGAGTCAAGCACCTAACCTCAGCCAGAAAGTCCCTAGTTTAATGACTCACCTGGCCTATGGAAAACTTCAGAGGAGATGGAAAGGACAGAGCGTAGAGGCAGAAGACCTGCTTCCTAGCAGCTTACCCTCCACCCCTCCCTTCCTGCCAAGAGCAGCATGGGCTGCTAGAGAGACAATGTTTGCTTGCCCACCTTGTCGAATGATGGTGGTTGGTTCTCCACCATGTAGGCTGGCTCTCCCAATGGAAGGCTCGCTGATGTCTGTCCAGTAAACCACCTTGTCCACGCAGTCAAAGGCCAGTCCAATGATGACTTTTGCCTGGAAGTAATACCAGTGATTGAGAGCAGCTCACCTACTACCTAGCGTTGCCTTGAATCCTCTCACATGGCTATACATCCTCAGATAGTATTTTAAGTAAAGTAAATGTGTTTTGTCTATTCATAGTATTAGTTATTGAATTATAGAAACTTTATAGTTCAGAAAAAAATCGCCCACTAGCTAGTGTTGCCTTGATTTTTCCCATGTACTGGCATATACATCCTCAAATAGTATTAAATAAAATAAATGTTTGGTCCACTCACATTTTTAATTATTGAATTGTAGAAACTATATAGTTCAGAAAAAAAACTCTTTTCTAAAAACATGTGTTTGCACTTGCACATATGTATATATGTGTGCATGCATATTTCTCTCTAGCTTGATTTTTAGTTTTTTTTTTTTTTTTTATTTCTGTATGTGTGTGAATGCTTATGTGTCTGTATTTGTGCCTTTGGAGACTAGAAGAGAGTGTTGGATCCCCTGGAGCTGGAGTCACAGGAGTCTGTGAACTGACAGTATTTGGGTGTTGGGAATTGAGTGGGTCCTTGGTGAAAGCAGCAAGTGGTTTTAACCCTTGAGTTGTCTTTCCAGCCCCAAAACGAGCATGTCAAATGCACAAGATCCTACAATGAGTCCTGCAAAGCATTAAAGAGTGAAATTAAAGATGACCTGGGTAATTAGAAAGAGGTAAGGTTAATGGATTCTTTAGTTTAATACTACTAAGACATCAGTTCCCTTTAGTGATGGTTTCAGTGACCCAGCATCTCCTTTGTTAAAGTTACCAAGTTTTTTTTTTTTTTTAATTGTTGTTGGTCTGTGTATGTAACACAGGCTGGCCTGGAAACCAGGCTGGTCTAGAACTCACAGAGATCTGCCTCCTGAGTGCTGGGATTAAAGGTGTGAGCAACCACTCATGGCTAGCTGGGTTATTGTTGTCTTGTAGTTGTTGTTGCTGTTGTTCTTATTGTTTTTTTAATGAAATAAGAAGTTTATTTTAAAATATTACATGAACATATGGACAACAACAGCAGCAGTGTGGCTGCTCACGACTGTCATCTCAGAACCCGGGAGGTAGAAACCAAGAGTTCAAAGCTGTCTTCGACCACAATAACATGTTCAAGGCTAGCCTGATCTATAGAACGAGACTGCCAAGGCAATAAAATAAGATAAATATCTAAAATAGTCCAGACAGTTTAAGAAAGGAACTCAAATCTCCTTGACTTTGAGATCTACTATAATCAAGACAGAATAACATTATATTTACAAATGGATATTGTATTATATTATATTACAAATATAACTACTAGCTTGGTATATTATATTATATTATATTATATTATATTATATTATATTATATTATACATAGCTATTAACTATGTTGGTATTATAGTGTGTTGTGCCATGCTATACTGATATCATACATATATACTATAGTATACTTAGCTATTAACTATCTTGATATTATATTATCTTGTATTATACTATCTGGCTATTATGCTACATTACATTTTATATTATATTATATTATATTATACATAGATATTAACCACATTAGTATTAAATTATATTGTGTTGTATTACATGGATTATTTTGGTATTCTATTCTATTCTAATTATATATAGCCACTAACTATCTTGGTAGCCAGGCCCTTAGAGCTGGGACTTTCATCAGGGCTATTCAGCTGATACTCACAGGAATATGGAGAAAGGCTTTGGCTTCTGTCTTCTTCATAGTGTTTCTCTCCAGGGGCAGGCGTTCAATCTTCCCAGTCTGGGCAAAGAGTAAGTGTGTCCCTGGAGGCAGGGGGATGACGGCTGTAGGCACTACTGGTCCCTGGTGAACAGGAGGAGCCACTGTACCCAGACCTAGAGGGCAAGAGATGGTCAATGAATGAGGGTTGTGAATATCAGAAATGTACCAGTGCATTCTCAAGCATACAGACACACCCATCAATCCATGTGTGAGCACACAGGTACACATACATGTGCATATATATGTACATATGAAGATTTGTGTATATGTGCTCATGCACCCATCTATATATCACCCATGTCCTTGGTCTTGTCACATTTATTGTATTCAGACAACACCACCAACCACACAACACCACACAACTCCAGAGACAGAATGCCTTCAGCCAGTCAAAGGGCATTTATGAAGAAGACAGGGCAGAACACAAGTTTAGTAGGTCTAGTGGGGTAGCTTTGCTCCATCGTATACAATGACTTGGTTATTTATGTTCTGGCTGGATGCTCGGCTGCTGTGAGAGCCAAAGCAGTGCTGGGAACAATTGCACCAACACTTTTGTCTTCAGGGAGCGACATTATCTTTAACACTGAATGAAGAAAGCTGTCAATGAGGGTACCTGTCCATTGCTATGGGATGGGGCATCCTCTGACCTCATAAGCAGAAACATGCTCCCTTAGGCAAAGAGGAAGAGAGGGAGAGTTGGGAGCATGTAAACAGGGAGAGCGGGCAATACATCCACTAGCACAGATCATTCTAGTCACTGGGTCTACATATCAGCTGTCTACTTACATGGGGGTCTCATCCCAGGTGGGGTACGGGTACCCTCCAGCTCCCGACCATCTCGGTCCACACACCAGCAGTAGCCAGTGCTGTAGTGGCACTGGGTGGGTACATAGTGCCCATATTCATCACACTGGGGTACATACATCCCCGGCAGTATGGGACGTTGTGCATCTGCTGCCCCGGCTGCTCCAAGGATGTGCTCTCGTTCCAGTTGACACCGGGTTTTGCCCACCTCTGTCAGTGACAAGCAAAGCAGGGTGTCAGTTGAGCCAAACATGGTGTGCCCAAACGCCACTTGTCAACCTTGGACCACAAAGGTGACCTGTCATCATTGGGTTTCTATTCATTTTTCTTTTCAAATTTAAGGCACCATTATGAGAGCCAGGGATGTAGCTTAGTTGACAAGAATGCTTGCACAGCACGCAAAGAGTCCTTGGCTCAGAAGTTCAAGGTCATCTTCAGCCAGGAGTTCATGACTAGCTTGACCTTGTCTCAAGAAAAGAAAAAGACTTATGATTTTTAAAAGCTACACCATCCCATGCATGGTGGCACATGCCTTAAATCCTAGTACTTGAAGCAGGTGGATTCTGTGATTTCAAGACCAGTCTTGTCTATGTAATAATATCCTATCTTTGAAAAAAAAATCAAAATATCATTTATACATGTAGATTTTCTTTCTTACACAGTTCTTTTGAATTTTTAAAAAGTAAGGCAAACCAGACATAAAATAAAAGGAAATACTGTAAATGAGCAATTCAGTGGCATTTGGCACATTCACGGTGATGACCAGCTATGGCTGTTTATGTCTGAACCATTTTTCATCCTAAAAGGAAACCTCACGCCTAGAGAGCAGATGCTGCCGTGTCTCCTTCCTCCCCACCCTAAAAGTTCCCAATATCCATCCTTTCTGTGAACTTTCCCATTTTGTATATTTCACACTAATGAAATCATAGATCATGTGGCCTGGCATCTGACTTCCTTCTCTTAGCAGATCTCCCAGGCCCATCCTCACTGTGATGCCCATCCATCCTCTCTTTCAACAGCTGAGGAGTACTGCATGTTATAGAAAAGCCATATGTTTTTCAACCATGCTTCCACTAATGGATGCCTCTGGACTTTGTTATAAGGCATTTTAAGTTAATCTTAAATTCTTCTTTTACCCTTTCAAACTTTGTCTAATCTACATTGAGAGTTTGGAGACCAAAGACCATGAGACACTCAGCAGCTTCTGCATGTTTCCCCCTAGTAAAGTCCTATGTCTGCCGTGAAACCTGGCATCTAAACTATACAGCTCAGATTCCAAAGCAGGGAAATACCGTTATACAAGAAGCTTAGGAAGCTGGGCGATAGTGTAAGCCTGCACTTGGGAGAATGCTAATGCAGGAGGATTAGAAGTTCAAGAACAATCTGTCTCAAGTAAAATAAAACTTGACATAGAATAAACAACTCCCAAAGGTGGAGAGCTACAGCTGGGTTGGACATTCTCTGGAGTCTAGCCACCATGGGGGCCAGTAGAGTGGTCACCTCTGAAGCATGAGTCACAAAGAGACACTGAGAAGCATCCAGTCTCCATGCTACTACTGCTGAGAGCTAGATTCATCCAAGCCTTAGGACTTCTTCCTTCCAGGCCTTTCCGTGAGTTGTTCTTTGTGTGAAGGCCCCCTTAACTTCCTGGTTGAACCCCTTTTCCATTGCCTGGTCAATCCTCGAAGACTGTGTTAAAGAACTAATTTCCTGTGTTGAAGCACTAATTTCTCAAAAGCCCTGCCCCCATGCTGAGTTCAGTGTCTCAGGTGGTCCCCAAGGTACTAAGACTAGAGACTCTAAGGTCCCATGACCTGAAGTTGTTTTCTGGCTCCTGGGCAGACTTGGGGATCTCACAGGATAGAGACTGGCTCTTTTCTGCCTTACTGAGGATATCCTATCCCCTGGATCTGGAGTGACAGGTGATCATGAGCCATAATTGACATGTGGGTGCTGGGAACAGAATTCAAGTCCTCTGCAAGAGCAGGAAGTACTCTTAACTCTTGACTCATTGCCCCAGTTTCCATCTGGTTTTAACACCAAAGGAAAAACTAAAACTCAAAGAGATTAAGGGAGTCCTCAGAGTCATAGCACTGGAAGTGACTTGTTACAAATTACAACTGAAATCTGTGGATTCCTGATCCAGTCCCTGCTCCTTTTGGCCTTGAGTTTCTGCATCCACCTTCCCAGCAGTCAGGCTGACTCTCACACAGTGCACACAATAATACGATGGTGACCTCGAGGGTTAATCTTCATTGTTGGCGTGACTGGATTTGGAATCACCTAGAAGACCCAGCTGTGGGGGTGCCTGAGAGGGTGTTTCCAGAAAGAACTAACTGAGGAGATTAAGCCTACCCTGAATGGTAGGCACCATGAGGTAGGCTCCTAGAGAGCTGAGTACCTAAATTCATCTCTCTGCTTCTTGACTGCAGACCAAGAATGACCAGCTGTTTTCTATTCCCATTGCTATGTCTTCCCACTAGTAGGATGGCCTGCATCCCCTCAAGCTATGATCCAAGATAAAACCTTTCTTAAGTTGGTTTTCTTGAGCATATTGTCATATCAATGAAAAAAGTAACAAGCACAATCATGTTTTTATTTCCTTAACATATCCAGTGAAACAGTCTGAAAGTTCCCAGAAGTTCTCCCCTCAATATTTCTGTCCTTAACCACTTTTCCAGCTACAGTGATATCTGCATGTATGTGCATGTGTGTGTGTGTGTACACTCTGTGTGCATATGTGTAGAGGCCAGATATCATTCTTCAGTTTTCCTTGCTTATTCTTTTGACAGACTACTTGGCATGAGGCTTGCTGATTAGCATCCCCCTGTCTCTGCTTCCTCTGCACTACAGTTTCAAGCATGAGCATGTCCAGTTTCTAAATGTAAGTTCTAGAGACTGAAGTCTTCTTTTTTTTTTTTTTTTTTTTTTTTTTTTTTGCATTTTACCAACTGAGCTATGGTCCCAGCCCCCAAGCAGAGCATTTAAAAGAGTGAGGGCCATTTCCTTTTATGTAACAGACAGGCTTTCGTGTTGATATCCTGTTGGACAATCAAAAGTTCAAATCAACTGGAATAGACTGTGAAACTTTTAGAATTATCTCAAATGTATAAGGAAAGGAAATCTCAATTCTGAGTCAGGAAATAGAACTTAAAGAACAGAGTGTTTATAAAGCATGATGTGTTTTCCTAGACTTCCAGGAATGAATCCTTAGACTGGCCAACAGGCAGCAGGAGTGGCCAAGGGTACGAGAATGAACACCCTAGGGAATTTTGCATCAAGGGCCTGGGAGATAGGGTGGGGACAACTGAGTCAAGAAGACACTTTTTCTGAGTTTATTTTTGGTTGGTAAAATAATTATCAGACAAACTATTTCTTCTGTCTGGCTCAGCTGTAAGAAGGAATGCATGGTCCCTTGATATGTCTGAGAACAGACAGGAAGTCTGGGGTAGTTTTTCTTGAGATGGCAACAAAGAGAGTGAAAGGAAATGAGGAGAAAGAAGAGGCAGCCCACTTGTGATCCCTGGATTTGCATTCTACTTGTTCTCTTGGTTACATTTGTGATGTTGTCAAATGAAAGGCCATTGCAACCCTGGTGTAGAAGAGAGGGAGTAGCTAAGAAGTGCCAAATCTCTCTATCAGAGGATAGGCAGTAATGGGAAGCCTGTGGCTACTCAGAGGGAGATGATGTGCAAAGATGCCACTCAATTCACTTGTTTCCTATACAGTCTGAGCTCCCTGGAGGGACCAGCTGCTCCCACTGACTACATAGACTCTAGCATAACCACGACACATATCTGTGACTAGAGCAAGGTGGATGGCATGAACGGTGCCCATACTTTCTTGGCTTTGGGACATCACTAGCTGCTGAACAGATATATCTACCCAGCATGGCTATGCTTCCGAGAATGAGAATTTAAAAGGACGAATAAATGTCTCCAACATGGTTCTTATTGGGGAGTCCCTAGCAATTTCCTAAGAACACCAATTACAATAAAAACATTTAGATGTCTACTTGTGAACGCATCAAGCCCCTGCCCAACATGAACCCAAAATGCCGGATGGGAGGGAAGCTCAGGAAGAGACAATGAACAAGCAACAAGGAAAGGGCAGACAATGAGGGGGAAATGGAAAAAGGCATCAAACACCAGGAAAAGCAAATGGCCTCTAGTCTCTGTGCTGCTGCTGTGGGAAATGACATTATAGCTTTTTCCCAGACCAAACCCTGGGGGAGCCTCAGACCACTTATCTGCTTTATTTGTATTATAAACACTCACTGGAAACTGCCATGAGCCGAGTGTCATGAAAGGCTCAGACCGTATAGGTGGGAAGGAAGATGAGAATCATTTCTCAGGGAGTTCAGGGGGGAACGTGGTTGTTACGGAAACAAAGGGGCTTACTGTTTGTCTTTGAGTCTGCGGTGATGCACAGCTTCATGGCGGGGAATTCATGGCAGAGGAAAATGACTCACATCATGGTGGCCAAAAGAACAAGAATAAGAAGGGGCTGGCATCTCAGCATTCCCTTCAAGGACCTATGGTCTCCAGCCCTTTCTCCTAAAGTTTCCTTCCCCAAAATGAGTTCTCTTCCTCCTTCCCCCTCTTCCTCATCTCTGTTGGGGATTGAGGCTGGGACCTCACATATGCTAGGCAAGTTCTCTACCTGTGTACTATATCCCCTTTCTACAGCAAAACAAAACAAATTAAAAAAAAAAACACTTATCCAGTGTGTGTGTGTGTGTGCACACGTGCGCCCGCGTTCTTGCATATGTTTTTATAATTTATATGCTTTTATAAATTATATATGCTTTATATGCTTTTATAATTTATCTCAACACTATCTTTTGAGGTTTATCTATTGCTCCAGTCCATTTGTTTTGCCTGCTGCCTGTTATTTCAAAGTACAATTTAAACTAAAGTTCATCTTTCCATTCTTCTTGTTGCTAGATATTTAGATTTTTTTCTGATTATAAATGATACATAAACATCCTTGTAAATTTCTAGTGCATGCCCTCTTGGGTATATAACCGGATGTTGGATTTCTTCTGAAAACAACATGAAATAAATAAACCATCTTAGCAGATGGCTCTTATTGACATTATCAGTATCCCATCGCCACATCCCAGACTACAGGTCTAGAGCTGTTTCTGTTTAGTAAACAGAGCCTTAAAGACAGGGCAAGGAGTCAGACTTTTAAAAAATTGAAACAAAAACTTAGACATCTGTTTCTCTTTGAACTGGAGATGTGAAACCAGCCCACAGATATGATGAATGCTGGCTGTTTTAACAGCAGCTGGAACACCTCACTCAACTCAAGTGGCCAGGACTGCTGCTCTGTGTCCTTCCTAGCAAAATCTGTGGGCAGAGCTATAGCCACAACCCATAATTTCAGAAATAGAAGGTGGCCCTCTTCTCCTTTGGCAGTGATTTTTTTTTCATTTTTTAAAACTGTGTGTGTGTGTGTGTGTGTGTGTGTGTGTGTGTGTACACATACATGCACACACATGCGCATGTGTATTCATGTGTACACCAATCCCAAGTGAGAGAGCCTATGTGGAGGCCAAAGAACAACTTGTAAGAGTCTCTCCTCCCACCATGTCTTCTGGGGATCAAACTCAGGGGTAGCAAGGCCTCTGCATGCTGAGCCATCTCACCGCACTCTCTTCCTGCTTCTTAGTCACCATTGAGTACTCAGCTTTGCTCCATGCTCCCCACCATGAGAGGCTGTCTCATCCCAGCCCAAAGCAACAACATCAACAATGATCTGACATCATGAACCGAAACAAAACTTCCCTTTTTCAAGTTAAAGTCTTGGGTATTTTGTTCTCTCAACTGAAAAGTGACAAACACAGATACTGGGTCTGCATAGTAGGTTCTGTACAGCCGACAGCCAACTGTGCTTATTTGTTCAACAGGGTTTCCTGAGAGTCTTACCAGTTCCTAGTCTCAAACCCAGCCTGGCTTGAGGCTTCTGGGTGCCTACATACCAGGGAGCAGCAGTTCCCAAAAGCTACATATATTCAGGTCAGGTAACGGTGATGTAGAGCATTCCATACTTTAAAACTTCCCCCATCTTGGACCCTTCAGCTCAATCCTCATCACACATTCCATTCCCCAACACTCCCAGGCTTCTGCTGATTTTATGTCAATGTGGCTGGGCAACAGGATGCCTAGACATGTGGTCACATCATCCTGAGTGTTTCTGGAAGGCACTGTTTAGGTTGACATTCTGTGTACATTGTTCTTCCTGGCCTCATTCAGTCATGTAAAGACATAAACAGAACACAGAAAAACCTGCTCCATTTCTGAATAAATAGAACTCTTGTCCAGACACGGTAGCACATGACTTTGATCCCAGCACTCTAGAAGCAGAGTTAGGAGGATCTCTATGAGTTCAAGGCCATCCTAGTTTACATAGGGAGCTCCAGGATAGCCAGGGCTACATAGTAAGACCCTATGGGGGAAGGGAAGAGAGAGAGAGAGAGACAGAGAGAGACAGAGACAGAGAGAGACAGAGACAGAGACAGAGATAGAAGGGAAGCAGAGAGAGACAGAGAGAGGCAGAAAGAGAGAGAGAGAGAGACAGAGACAGAGGCAGAAAGAGAGGCAGAGAGAGAGAGGCAGAGAGAGACAGAAAGAGAGGCAGAGAGAGACAGAGAGAGACAGAGAGGCAGAGAGAGAGAGAGAGAGAGAGAGAGAGAGAGAGAGAGAGAGAGAGATTGTTTCTGTATAATAGCCTCCAAACCATACATCTTTTTTTGGGTCACAAGGCTACTAGTCTCTAGACTGGAATTCTAACATAAGCTTTCTTGGTTCTATGACCTTCACACCTGAACTAAAAGGTTATTGGCTTTCTTGGGTTCCCTGCTTCCTAAAAACAGATGCTAGGGTTTGACAGTCTTCAAAATGACAAGATTCAATTTCTTGTGTGTGTGTGTGTATGTGTACATACATACACATATATTCTCTTGATTCTGTTTCTTTTCTTTTTTTTTTCTCAACACACTTTATTGCAGGAGCACCTCATCGTGAAGCTGGGACTTGATTCTGTTTCTTTATAGTACCCTGGTAAATAAAGCTCAATGCCCAGTTTTTATCCTGTGCTGCTGACTCCAGTACTCAGGAACCAATACAATCTAAAATTCCAGCATGGTTTTGGGTCCTTTGAGATATCCCCTAAAGCTTCGTAGTATGTGTTTCTGCATTAGAGCCTGTGGTCTAATTTCCAACCTACAGAACTCTGAGAACTTTCTATGGACCACTTCCTTACATCCCCTTCTCCCCAGGCCATCAAATCTTTGGAACACTTCAATAGGCCATCAACTCCTAACACCCCCATCTTACCTCCAGGCATACACCGGAAGCCATCCCCCTGATAGCCAGGTTTGCACTGACATGTGAAGGAGCCTGGTGTATTGTAGCAGAGGGCATCATGGTGACATTGGCTGTGCTGGCATTCATCCACATCTGCAAAACAGTCACAGGCCCAGAGAACATGTGATTGCTTCCAGAATTTGTGGTTGATACAATAACTTAATCCACACACTCAAATCTATGTGAATCTGCTTCTAATTAGAGACCAGAGACTCATTGAAACTCACTAAATGTTCATTTTTAAGACACTCATACCCCAACTTCTGTCTAGTACATTTACAAATGTGTTTCACGTAACAATAATGTTTCCAGGAAACATCGAACTTACAAAAAGGAAAAGTTTGCACTGTCTGATATTCCCTCTTTATTGTAATAAGTAGCTCCTAGAACTCTTGAGCGTTTACAGAGAAAAATTATCCAGTCAACAATAGAGAGACTGTATCTCTGAAATCTTTACTGAACTAAATGCAATGGGTTCAGTATAATGTTGTATAATTTTACAAACCAAGGGCCCTAAGTTATACTGTTAATTACTATTACAAGTCCCCCTGGCAGCTACCTATAGGCTGATCCCAAGCCTGGAAAAATTCTACGGTGTTATTTCTTCTCTGACTTCAAACTGGGAATTTCATTTCTTGCACAGGTAAGAGCAAACCCATTCCATACAAAGGCGGATGTTAAGCTCCTCACAAGCAAGGACTGTCTGTGTTTTCAAAAACAAGACAGCCTCAGTTCCCAGGAAAGAGCAGCTATCTAACTGCCTGCCTTGGAGGCAGGGGAAGCTAAGCAGTTCCCAAGTGAGATCAACTTTCCAAGAAAATGCACAGTTCCAGTTGCTGGCAAGATAGAAAAGGCCACCCTCGTGTGCAATGGAGCAAAAGGAATGCATGTTCTTTATATACATGGTATGTTGACTACCAGCATGCAGTAAGTACTATCCAGGCCCCTGTTTCAGGGTATACAGGGAAATTTGGAGCCACCACATACCTCGGCAGGCTCTGCCATCCCCAGAGAAGCCAGGCAGACAGGAACAGGTGTAGGAGGAGCCACCCATATAGATGCACTGAGCTCGCTGGGGGATATCGCAGTTGTGGAGACCAGTTTCACAGTAGTTGATAGGACGTTGGTCCTCAGCAGCTTAAGAACAAAGAAATGAACGAGTAGGCAGGTACCCTTCCAAGCTCTCTACATACCAGTGATTTGACTCAGTGGTGCTCTGAGAAGGAGACTATGTCTGGATGCTGCCGAGGTTCAGACCATACCATTCCATCTAGTCACTGTCCATACCGTTGAGCCTAGAGTTTCCCGTTCCTGAAGTGTTCTACCAATGAGCTGCATCTCCAGCCCAAGCTAGCCTAGAATTTACTCTGTAGGCCAAGGAAACCTTGAACTGTGATCACCAACTCCACCTCGGCTTCCCAAGTAGCTTAAGTGACAGGCCTGGGGTTACAGGCCATTAGTGAGTAATGGAATCCACTATTCAAGCAGCTTATGCAGAATTTGATCTATAGACAAATGGAAGGCTGGGGGTCCAGGGAAGAAGACAAGGATTGGCTTGTGACTCCTCTGTGCCCTCCTAGGCAGCTCCTTGAGGTACCTCCAAGGGCTCTGCAGGCTTTAAGAAATGATTGTATCCAACAACCTCATTTTGAAGATGGAGAGCTAAGGCCTGGGAGGTTAAGTTTCTTGCTGAGAACTGATGTCTGGGAGAAGACATTGATTGACATAGCCCCAGTCGGCACTCTGCTCCCCAGCATCCCCCCACCCCCACCCCCACTCTCTAGTGAGTGTAGCCTTAGGGAATGGGCAGACCCATGCCAACCTGCCTCTTTCACATAGGCCCCAGGTTAGATCTCAATAAGATCTAACTCTTCACAGTCCACCACCCATACTGACCCAAGGAGAGGGATGACAACGGTATTACACTAAAAGAAAACTTTAGAACCTCCCACAGAACAAAACTCATAGGGAAAAGTCAGGCCAAGAAAACTGGTGTTCTCTGCTACAACAGAAAAAAAAAATAAAATAGTTTCAACACAGCAAGCTAAAATCTCAGCCCTGTGCAACAAAAAGGGCTGGCCTCCTGGGTGCACAGATGTTTGGGTTCCACTCAAATCATGAGAACTGCCTGTTCCCTCCCTCCCTACAGACACCACCTCATCCAGACCTTAGCTCCTCATCCAAGCTCTGTGATAGAGCAAAGGGAACACATGTGCAACTACACAGTAAACAGCCAGGGAGCACACAGGGACAGGACGATGGCTGGCACAGTTAGTTTCTGTTTTGACTCATGCTGACATGCATGCCCTGTTCAGCGTGTTAGCCTGTAGATCTGGGAATCTCCAAGAATCTTTGAGCTGCGGTTCTTAGAACTTGGGCTGGGGATATAGAACGGGGAGAGTGCTCACTGAGTGTGTGTGAGACCATGGGTTCCATCCCCAGTCCTGAATAAACTGGGCATGGTGATGCATGCCTGTGATTCCAGTGTTCTGGAGGGTCCAGGTGGGAAGGTAAGTTCAAGGTCACTCTTGACTACATAGTGAGTTTGAGGCCAGCCTGTGATACATGAGACCCTGTCTCAAAAATTTAAAATGCCATGGAAGTAATACACCAGTGTTAAGTGGGCAGGGTGGGGTAAGTGACATTTCAAAAACTTTGTTCTTCTTAACTGGCCCAGTATCTTCCTTATCAACATCAATCGAGAACATAATTGGCCTAATGAATTAATACAAATCAATGTACTTTAGTAAGTCTTAAAAGCTATGCTCCGGCTTGTGGTTTATTAAAGTAAGATTATAAATGGAATGCTGCCAAGTGGGATTTCCTTTCTGAGGTAACTCAGGTAGAATTCAATCTAAGGCAGCTAAGAGAGTAAAGGTACTTGAAGACAGCCCTACACCATGAATTCCATGGCTGCTAATGACACAGAGAATGAAGCCTCACAGCTTCCATTGCCATTAAATGTATGCTGAAAAACGAGTCAAGCAAATGTATAAGCAAGCACCACAGAGAGCAGAGAGCGTACAGCGGGTCAGACGAGGTATCGCTAGCATGATACATATATCACAAGAATGCTCCTGCTCCTGGCAGCTGTGACCATCTAAGGAAGCAGAGGGCAGAGCCTCTTCTTCTCCCCCTTGTAACCAGCCCCTCTCTTTCCCACCAGGATCAAAATCTATAACCAGGCCTTTCCCATAGAGGTAGTCTCCCCAGGAAAATTTCTTGCAGAACTTACCCACACATATTCCCCTGTCTGAGAAGTGGTAGCCCTCCACACACTCACAGCGGAAGGTTCCTGGGTGATTGTTGCAGATGGCATAATTCCCACAGCGGGAAGGCTGCTCTGAACATTCATCAATATCTGCAGCAAATTGTTGATAAAAAAAAAAAAAAAAAGACAGACTTTTCAAACCTCATGAAACATAGTCAAGCAGAAAGCATTTTCCTCAGAGAAGAGATCCATTTGAAGACACATATTTCTACATACCCAAAGTAATATAGAATAGATAGTTTTGCCCTTACATAACTTAGGGTGCAACCCTCAGTTCATTTTTTCTAAGTGATGTATGTGTGCTTCCTACTGAATGAATGACCAAGGGGACACACATTAAAGCAAGCTACACACACTGGAATGGCAAAAACACATTTGAAAAAGCAGAAGTCTGCTCTGGCAGAGGATCCAGGTTTGGTTCCCAGAGTAAAAGTAAATAAATCTTTAAAATAAACTACCTTTCTTTAGTTATGATTATAGAGAAAGGCTGGACAACTTATGGCCAATTGAGAACTTTTTAATTACTTATTTAGTGTGTGTGTGCGCGGTGTGTGTGTGTGTGTGTGTGTGTGTTGTGTACAGTTCAAGATTTAGGATCTTGGACTGTGGACTTTGTTAGGCGTACTGGGAGAGGGAGAGAACAGCATGGGCTGGAGCTGGGAATGAGGATGGGGGTTCTGCCCCTATCTGCCAGCTGCTGCTTCCACACAGAGAGCACAAGCTTTCATGCCTACCACCTGCTCCCAGAACACTCCTGGCAGGTGGCTGGACCCCTGTGCTGGGCTGCAGTCTGAAGGCTCAGAGCAGACAGAGCATCAGAACACAACATCAGCTTTCCATCTAGAAGCCAGGGCCACGTCATGAAGGGAACTTGTCCAAGCCCCTTCCTCGCTGGGAACATTACAGAGACGGAAGCTGTGTTATGCAAGAGTTGCAGAGGCTACAGCAGGCCAACAGGACCCTGGCGTAGCGGGGTCCCGGAGGACCGCGCCCACACTATCAGGTCTGTAAGGATAAGCCAGGCTAGACACCACTGTTTCTATAGGGACAAGACCCTCCCAGTGTCCCCACTGAGATCTCATGGTCTTTACAGTTTGTAAATTGTTCATGTGTGATTTAAATCTTTTCTGCTGAGTCCATGTCCTTAACCCTTTGTTGATGGACATTGTACCCTGGTAACTATGGCAACCATCTGTTCATAGCACCCCATAACATCTGCTTGAAGAGGATTTTTTCAACATCTGGTCAACATTCTTTCTGAAAAGAGGAGAACCCCTTTTTAGCTGGATAGGAAAACTGTGGATTATTTATTTTTTTTTTTAAAAACTTTTTTTTTTTTGAAACCAGGTATCTTCATGTAGCCCAGGCTGTCCTCAAACTTGCAATCCTTTTTGCTTCCACTACTGGGTGCTGGGATCACAGATTTGTTCCACACACTGTTTGGAATTACTTTTTAAATTGTTGTTATTGTTGTGTAGGATGTGTGTGTGAGTGAGAGGGCACACATGCCACCGCATGTACTTGGAGGTCAGAGGACAACCTTAGGGAGGCAGCTGAGGCAGGGTCTCTCTGTTGTTTTTGCTGTGCCATGTACTCTGGCTTAGCTTGCCCTTGAGCTTCCTATGGTTCTTCTGTCTGTCTCCCATCTTCCTGTAGGAGTATTGGGAGTATAGGCACATGCTTCCACTTCCAGCTTTTGACATGGGTGCTAGGATTTGAACTTGAACTATGAACTCAGACTCACCAGTTCTAGGTTAATTCTTTGTTTTTTTTTTCCCCACAGTGACTAGTCTTGGTACATTTTCAATGACTCTAAGTCTCTACAAGTTATTTCTTTTATAAAGGCCTTGCCCTTTGTGGAGGTTATTGACATGTGGAATGCTTTCTAGAAATATCCCCTGAGATATTAACTGATGCTGCTAGTCTAGATTACAATTTGAGGGATATGTGGGTGCCATTGTGATGTGAACTCCAGGTGAATTACTGAGCTCTGAGATCCCCGCCCCGCCCCCCCCCCCCAAAAAAAAAAATCTCTTTCAGATTACACAGGAAACTCACCAGGAGACAACTAAAGCCAGCCTCGTTTTGCATGTCATGGTTCATCTATCCCACCACGGACTTGATTCACAGAGGTTCACCCTAGTTCCCCTCTTAGGAATCTACCCCGGTTAAAACAACATGCAGATCCAGAGGCTTAACGTGATTTCCTGTCAAAAGCCTCATGTCCAGATGCATTAATACCAAGGCTTGTTCTGGAAACTCAGAACAACAAGGAGCCTGACTCAGGACATCCCCACATTCCACCAGGCTAATATTCCAGGACAATGACTGACCACGGACAAAAGCAAGTACATGCATGGTTACCCATCTTCCTGAACAAGGCTGGCCAAGGATTTCCAGGGACAGTGGCAGAGTGCACAAAGTCACAGGGAAGGGGATGCATCTCTGCCTGTCTTAAGAGGAGCATTCCCTGAGACTAAGAGCTGCTTGAGAAGGTCACAATAAGCAACAGCAGACACATCTCCACAGGTGATGGTAATATTGATGGTCACCTAGACTGGACCTAGAATTACCTAGGAGACGAGCCTCCAGGCATGGCTGTGAGGGATTTTTTTACATTAGGTTAATTGAGATCAGAAGACTTGTTCTAACCATCTACAGTACCATCCCATGAGCTGGGGTCCTGGACTGAATGAAAAGGAGAAAGCTCAATAAGAAGCAGTATTCATCTCTGTCTGCTTATTGACACCAGTGTGACCAGCTGCTTTAAGCTCCTGCTGCCATGTCTTCCCTGCCATGATAAATCATAACTTCAAATTGTGAGCCAAAAATAAAACCTTTTCCTCCTCAAGTTACTTTATCAGGTATTTTATCACAGCAACTAGAAAAGCAACTAATAAACCATGTTCCATCAATATGTAGGTGGCTGGTGACATTATACACAGACTGGGAAGGTCTGGAGACCTAAAGGGATCCCTCATATCCAACATGGTCCCCCCAACTAGTACCTTCATGGCAGGGCTCCATGCACATAAAATCGCATAAAATATCACCATGCTGCTTGAAACTGTCCTCATCCAATGTAGCCATTCATGACAGGGACGCTGACAATCGCAAGCAAATCAGTTCTTCTGTCTCCTTTACCATGCCCTGTGAGCACCAGCTACACAATGTCATCAGCAAGGCACCCAAACGATCACATCACCCACAAGCACAAACCTCTGCTTGCCGAGTGTCTCAGGGCACCATGAGCAAGCATCCTGTAGGGAAGGGTGGCTCCAAAGCAACCTCTTCCACCCCATGCCCTACATCACGATCTACATACCAGGCCTGCCTATTGCTAGCAAGACGGGATTCTGATCCACCATGATTCCCAAATCCTAAACATGTTGGGCTTGCCAGGGCTTATTCCCTAGACACACAGGGATGAGTGTGGGACAGCAGCCCATTTTGCTGGGTAGATACTTGTGAGCATAGTACTCTAGATGTAGAAAACGACATCTAGCATTTCTCCTCATTAGTGAGGCTTCAATGCAGGTTTAAGTGGCACTGGGTAAAGTGCCTGACACTCTTGGCCTTAGCAAGGACAAACTGTCCTTGGGTAAGAGACTGAAAATTCAGTTACCAACAAATATCAGGCTGTCTACATAAAAGTCTTTGAAGTTAAATCTTAAATAATAAAATAAATGCTACTAAGGAGGTAAGGGCTCCAGATGTTCCAGATGTATCAGTGAGTTACTCACTGGCTCACTTTCATGTCTGGCTCAGATTAATGCACCTCAGTTTCTACGAAAGAAAAGGCAATACTGACAGTAAGTGTTGACCAAGTTACAGAGACATTGGTGCTTGGGAGATAAAGAAGTCATCAAAGCCTTTGCTGTGCAGGCACAAGGACCTAAGTGTGTCACCCACAGAACCCACACGGAAAGCAGGGCGTTGGTGAACATGCTTGCAGTCACCCCAGCACTGGAGATGCAGAGGCAGGATCCCTGGGGCTTGTAGTGTAATTGGTAAGTTCCAAACCAATAAGAAACTCTGTTTCAAAAGAAGTAGGCAGAGTTCCTAACAATGTCCAAGATGCCCTCCGGCCTCTATATGCATGCAGTAACCCCTATGTGTGTGTGTGTGTGTGTGTGTGTGTGTGTGTGTGAGGGCCTCTATATGCATGCAGTAACCCCTATGTGTGTGTGTGTGTGTGTGTGTGTGTGTGTGTGTGTGTGTTTATACAAAAAATGGAGAAAATTGAACTCCTGTACACTGTTATGGATAGGAGTTAGGTAGACAGTATTGTGGTGTAGCTGATATAGAAACCAGCATGAAGGGTCCTCCAAAAAAGAAGCACAGAATGACCCGCAGAATTGCTTTGAGGATTTTACAAACAAAGCAAAACAACAACAAATAAAACCTGAAGGCAGGACCTTCAACAGAAGCCATGTTCGTGACACCCTTGTCTACCATAGTCAAAAGCTAGGTGCAATATGCCCACTCACAAGGGACTACCAGCAGGTTCTATGGAGCACAGCTGGCTGTGCCTTTTGAGGGAAAGGTGCTCCCTTCATCTGAATGGATAGATGAGAAAAAAATTGTATCATGTGGTCCATTATACAACGGAATAGTACTCAACCTTCAAAGAAAAAAAGACATTCTTACGCATGCCATCAAATGGATGCACCTCGAGGTGACACTTGCACACACAATCTCGGATCTTGAGTGAAATAAGCCAGTGACAAGGGGTATGTGCTGTGGATCCCACATCCACATCGAATGGTGGGAGACAGGAGTTGGGGATGAGGATATGTCACAGTGTATTGGGAGTTGTGGTCTGATGGACACGGTTGTACAAGATGAGAAGGGTCCCAGCAAAGGAAGATTGTGACAACTTTACAACAGTGTGAGTGTTGAATAGCACTGAACTGCACGCTTAAAAACAGTTGAAAACAGCCAGGCAATGTATACCTCTAATCCCACCACCTGGTAGGCAGAGAATGGGAGGTCTTCAGTTTGAGGCCAGCCTGGGATTCTCAAAGGAGACCCTGTCTTAAAGCAAAACCAAAACCAAACAAGGAACTTTGCTCTGTTGCTGAGAAACATCTTAGGGCTGATAATGGAAGAGGCAGAACCCCCTGACGTTACCAAGGAGACAGCAAGTGGGTATACATAAAGCATACACAATGCAGGTATGCCTTTCATGGTATGTTTGCATGTCACACAGTCAGCACATTCATTCTTGTCACATTCACCCAGCTTCCTGGTTTACAGAACCTGGAAGCTTCCTCCCAGCCTGATATCCCAGCACCCCACACATCAGACCCCAAAGCAGTACCATAGCAAGTGTGCCCGTCTCCTCGGAAGCCAACGGAACATTCGCAGGTGAACTGTGTTCCAGGGCCGGGGCGACAGGCTGCATTGCTGTCACACCCGTGGGTGCCGATGTAGCATGGATTCTGAAGGGCATCAGGGGAGCCATCTGTGAAGGTAAACACAGTGTTTAAGAACCTTCCAGAAGCCCTCCTGCCTCAGGAAGTAAGCCACTACTACAGAAGAGCAGAGTAAAGGGGACCAGGGCCTTCTATGTTGTACTACCATGGGAGCATCCACCTCTACCCTTCTAACATATACATATACACATACACATACACATACACATACACATACACATACACATACACATACACATACACATACATATACATCATATATGTTAAATGGGAAATGTTCCCCATAGGCCCATGCATTTGAATAATTGGTCACTAGCTGGTAGTGCTGTTTAAGGAGGTTATAGAGTCTTTGGGAGGTGGTTTGCTGGAGGAAGTAAGTTACCAGTGAAAAACCTTGAGTTTACACCCTGGCTCAACTTCCAGTTCACCCTTTCTTCTTCCTGCTTGCAGCTGAAGACATTCTCTCAGCTTCCTGTTACAGCTGCCTGCTGTCACACCTCCCCCATCATTATGGATGACTTCTCTGGAACCTTAAGGTAAAATTATCTCTTTCTTTCATAAGTTGATTCTGGTCCTGGTATTTTATCACAGAAACAGAAAAGCAACTAATACAGCTACGATGTAGAATACTATTTAGCCATGAAAAAAAAAATGACATCCTTTGATTCTGACTAACATGAAAGAACCTGGAAATCATTGTGTTGAATGAAAATAAGTCAGACATAGAAAGACAAATGTTGCCCAGTCTTACATGTGAGTGCTAAAAATGTTGATTTCACAGAAGGAGCAAGAATAATGACTATCTGAGATGGGGAAGGGTGGGGGTGGGGAGGAGGATGGATGACAGGCCAAGCGTGCCGCTGGATGGGTAAGGTCTAATGTTCTATGGAACAGTGGAGTGACCAAAGATGACAACGATTAACTACACAAGCCAAAAGAGCTAATAGAGATTTTGAATGTTCTCAATATGAAGAAATGATACATTTGGAGATGGATATGCCTGTTTCTCTCATGTGATCACTGCTCATTGGATATGTTGAAATTAGTTAGCTCATATCTCACATTACGAACAATTATTAATGTGGTCCTTTAAAAATATTTTTTTAGTTTTAAATTTTAAATAGAGGTTTTTTTTGTTTTTTTTTTTTTTAATGTTCACTAAAGCCATCAGTAGCCTTTGGCTGGTTTGCTCTGTGAGGGAACTCATCAGGATAGCATTCTGCCCTGATAGCTCATGAATAAATAGCCCAGACACCCCTATGAATAGGCCTTTGGTTGAATGAACAAAAGCAGGTCTGTTTGCCAAGAGCCACTGATGACCAGGCATTTTTTTCTCTTTTACAGGATGTCTGACCATCGCTTTTTTCCATAGGCAGAGAACAAGAGACTAAAATCCCAAACCCAAGAAGCAGAGATCGACAGGTCCGAGTGCTGAGAGCACAGAGACATGTGCTAGCGCACAGTCATTGCCAGCCTGTGTGAGCCCCCTCCTTCTTACCCCTCACAGGCCCGATGGAGTTGCTGAGGGCGTAGCGTAAGATCCTCTCCTCCTTGTTGTACAGGACAAACACACTGTCCACAGAGAGCTGCTGGGTGCTGGGCAGTGATGGCCTGGAGTCATCATGGGCACATTCCTGGAAGGTGATGGTCTGACGCCACTGGTAAACATGGGTGTGTGAGGGTGCAGCACCGTCCTGATCAGGCCCGGTCACCGTGTACTCCCGGGTGGAGGAGGAAGTGATCACTGAGGTGTGGGAGACAGACAGACAGATGTTAGGAGCTTTGAAAGGCCTTGAGGGCAACAGTAACGGTTCCTGCCTACAATGAAATCAGACAACGGGCCTGCTGGAGCAACTTAAACAGGACCATTTGTTTGTGCTTGGGGTCCTGTTGCTTCCTCCTCTCCTGTAGCAGCATCGGTTGGTGACTCTCGGTTAGTGACTCTCATTGGTGACTCTCGTTAGTAACTTGCTGATTCCTATCATCTAGAGACAAGTGAGGTCGGACAGAAAGAGCAGCTGCTCAGGAGGCGCGCCTGGACTCCTCCCACCACGTCCCAGCTGACCTCGGAGCCACCAACCTGATACTAGCTGCCTTTGCCTCAGTTTCTCTCTCGGAAGGAACTGTAATGAGAATCTGATGAGGTCGCGTGTGTA
Organism: Rhabdomys pumilio; assembly: GCA_030674055.1. Lineage (NCBI taxonomy): Eukaryota > Metazoa > Chordata > Mammalia > Rodentia > Muridae > Rhabdomys > Rhabdomys pumilio. The sequence goes on from JANHMN010000026.1 coordinate 1,173,472, forward strand.
AATTACATGGACTCTATACGACCAGTGCCATTTGAACTGATTTCCATAGAATTTCTCACTCGGGAATCAATAAATAGTGGTTGCTCCCACCACCGTAGATTAAATAGTTCTGTGGTATTAAAAGATACAATGTGGAATGTTTTGTAGCAGTTAATTTTGGAAAAATTATCAAGAGCGAACCTTAGCCAAGGAGAGAGGAGAAAGTCTCTCTACTCAAAGGATCAGTATTAGCCCAGGCAACAAAGCCCTCCATTCCCCACTCCTTTTTATTAAGTATAAAAGACCCTTTTTATTTCTGAGTTCTGCTGTGGCCTGCTCCAGATGAGAACCATGAAAGCCAGAGGATAAATAAAAGATCAGTGTCCGCTGTCTCCCATCCAGCTCCCATGTGCTGGCTGCCAGCAGGCCATCTGGCTGCAGGCAGTCTGGGGACCTCAGCCTTGTCTCTCCTTCCTCCCACAGACTCTCATCCCCTAAAAGGAGAATGAGACCGAGTCGCAAAGCCCTGGCCGTGGGTACCACGTGCCTGGATGATACTTTAACAGTGGCATTATTAAAAGCTCACTCTGTTTGACTCAGCATCTGTTTCTAGTAATTGAGCATCAGAAGAGGGTCAGAAAGTCAGGCTTGATAATGCAGGCCAGCATCCCAGCTACTTGGGAAGCTGAGGCAGGAGAATTGCAAGTTCAAGGCCTGCTTGAGCTACAGGATGAGTTCTAGTTCAGTCTAGGCAAGTTAGTGACACACTTGTTAGGTTTCAATCTTGGGACAAATGGCTGAGGAGCCTATTTAACATATCACAGCAGACACTGGCCTACAGGCTCTCCCTACATCCCTCAGTTACAGGGCCCTCCAAGCTGTACCCCACCCTCTCCCCCCCCCCAACTCTCCAGCCCAGGGGGTGGACTGTTCTTCCTTCAGCTGCTCTTCCCTATATAATCCAACCATTTACATTACCCGCTCTCTTTATAGCTTTGGGCCTCCTGGTTGCTGCACGTTGTTTTCCTCTCCCCTCTCTCCCTTCCCCTCTTCCGTCTCCTCACATGGCACTGCTCCACTCTGGACTCTGCCAGATATCTCTGCCTCTGACTGTGCTTTCCCACTTATCTACAAAATAAACTTTCTCTTCCACCGTACCTAGGAGTAGTCATATACTTTCCTTTTCTTTTTCTTCTTTTTATTCAATATTAATTTAAAAATAAAAAACTAAAACTTTTTTTTTAAATAAAAGAGGGGTTGAGGGTGTAGCTCAGTGGTAGGGCATTTGTCTAGTATGTATGCACAAGGCCCAGGGCTCCATTCCCAATACTGCAAGAGCCAAGAGCTTGGGGTGTAGCTCTCAGCATTGCAGTGTTTGCCTCAGGAGTCTGTTCAGTCCCTAGCAGCACAAACAAACAAACAAAGGAAGGACAGATGGAAGCATGGCCAAAATTCAGGATGCAAGAGGTCACTTCAACCCAGTGGGGGTGGAGGGAGGGAGAACTAGTGTAATTTACACTTCTGAGAATAGGAGGACCACCAGGAGGATGGGACAGAGTCCTTTAAAAGGCCTTTCAAAGTCAGTAAACAAAACTAGTAAAAATCCATGACTGGATGTAATAATGAAGTACAATTGATTTAAACAGAAATGTCAGGCCAAAGATTACATACTGGGTTTTCCATGCTAAACACCAGAAGTCAGGTGTGCTGGATCATACCTGTAATCCCAGCATGTGGGAGGCAGAGGTAGGAGGCTGACTTTCAGTTGGAGACAAGTTTGGGCTACAGAGTTTTAAAAATAATCCTGAGTTCCTAAATAGTTTTGATGGGACTGTGTAAGAAAATGTTCCTTTTCTTAGAAAAGAGGTGTCTGAAGCATTTAAGCAGTGACCTGTGAGGACAGTTAGGGAGAAAGAAGTGTGTGTGTGTGTGTGTGTGTGTGTGTGTGTGTGTACATGTGTTTGTGTGTGTACATGTGTGTATGTGTGTATCTGTGTTTGTGTGTGTATGTGGGTGTGTGAGTGTATGTTTATGTGTATGTTTGTTTGTGTGTGTGTACATGTGTTTGTGTGCATACATGTGTTTGTACATTTGTGTGTATATGTGTGTTTGTGTGTATGCATACATGTGTGTTTGTGTGTGTACATGTGTTTATGTATATGTGTGTTTGTGTGTGTATACGTGTTTGTGTGTGTACGTGTGTTTGTATGTGTGTATGTGTGTTTGTGTGTGTACATGTGTGTACATTTGTGTGTACGTGTGTTTGTGTGTATGCATACATGTGTATTTGTGTGTGTGCATGTGTTTATGTATATGTGTGTTTGTGTGTGTACACATGTTGTGTTTGTATGTGTGTATGTGTGTTTTCTGTACATGTGTTTGTGTGTATACATGTGTATATTTGTGTGTGTGTGTGTGTGTGTGTGTGTGTGTGTGTGTGTACGTGTGTTATAATACAGGTGGCAAATGCTAGGAACTAGCCAAGCAGAGGAAGTGGCAGATAGGAACTCTTGCCACTCTTTTCAGCTCCAAAAAGATGCTAAAAGGAAAAAAATCTACAAATAAATACATTATAATAAAATCTTGAATTATATAATAGTGACAGCATATAACATTAATGTAGATGGTAGACTCTAGGGGAAAATTTGCAAAAAAATATATTTAAATCTAAAAGTTGTATTCAGGCTTATTTCCTGGAGTTCTTTTTTTGTCATTTTGTTTCCTTTTTTTAGATAAGGTCTCATGTAGCCCTGGCTAGCCTTAAACTTACTATATACCTGAGAATGATCTTGAATTTCTGATCTTCCCAACTCCCCTTCCCAAATGCTGGGACTATGGGTATATGACACCTGACCTGCTGTATGTAGTTCTAGGGATTGAACTTAGGGCTTCTTAAGTTCACTGTATGTAGGCAAGCCCTCAACCAACTGAGATAGTTCCCACTCCATTTTCTGGGTGTTTGGGGTTTCACTATGTAGCTCAGGCTGGCCTGGAGCTGCAGCAATCCCTCTAAGTCAGCTTCTCACGGGCAGGAATGGCTGATGCGTCCCAATACACCTTATTTTCTTGTTTTCCATTAAATTATCTTCACATGTGTCTTCTGTTTGTACTTAGAGAGAGAGGAATTAAAATAAAGAATAGCCTTCTGTGTTTCCCTTTACGGATTCCAGAGAGACTGATTCAGGAACTCCGGGCCATCACAGTGGGTGGGCACATGCAGACTGGCAGGCTGCCCTGGAACTCTCAGTCCAGGACTTACCTGAGCTGGAGTAGTGGTACAATTCTGTGTAGGGCTCAATTTGCACTGAGGCACCGTAGGGGATCCGTGGCACTCGGCCTTCTAGCTCCGTGTTGATGGTCAGGTGTCCATGTTCATCAATACCACTGAACTGCTGCTTCAGGACCAGCTTGCCCGGGTGCTCCAAGAAGGTCACCTCAGCTTGTCGGGTGAACTCACCCCCTGGAAAGTAAGACAGGCCTGTCACCGCACCATCTGGCAAGTACACCCTCCTGCTGGCCAAAGGTTCATGAAGTGAGAGGCAGGCAAAGAACTCATGTGCCCTGGCTTGTTTAAATGAGCTAGACTCAGAACTACAAATATTGTGTGGTACCTCTCCTATGCAGAATCTAGATTTAAATTTACACATTCATTATTATATATTCAAATATATTAGATATTTGTAGGACACATGAAGTAGAAAGGAGAGCATGAGAAGGGAAGAAAAGAGCTAAGGGAAGAGGGAAGGGACACATGGATACTCCTGGTGACAGGAGGCAGAAGATGGGAGAGCTTAGGGGAAGGAAGAGCAGAGGGAGAAGGCAAGTCTAGTGAGGAGGAGACAGGGTTAATATGCCCAGCCCAGGACAATGGGCGTGCATCCTGGAAATGATGGTGGACTCTATACTGGCTAGTTTTATTCAGCTTGACAAAAGCTAGAGTCATTAGAGAGGAAGGAACCTTAATTGAGGAAATGCCTCCATAAAACCGGGCTATAGGCAAGCCTGTAGGGTATTTTCTTAATTACTGATTAATGTGGGAGGACACAGACTATTGTGGGTGGTGCCATCCCTGGGCAGGTGGGCCTGAGTTCTATACAAAGGTAGGCTGAGCAATCTGTGGAGAGCGAGCCAGTAAGCAGCACCCCTCCAGTGGACTTTGCATCAACTCCTGTCTCCAGGTTCCTGCCCTGTTTGAGTTCCTGTCTTGACTTCCTTTGATGATGAACAGTGCTGTGGAAATGTAAGCCAAATAAACCCTTTCCTCCCCAAGTTGCTTTGGTCACTTCTCAGCTTGCTTTGGTCATGGTATTTCATCATAGCAATAGAAACTAAGACAAATAAAGATTCCTCCACCCTGGGCTCCACCCAGCATCTACATGGAGCTGATCTTAGCAGAACATGAAAGGAGACATTGTAACATCAAGATGAAATCCCCTGATGATCTGCCCACATATTCACAAAAGACTCAGCCTTCCTTACAGGGCATGGCCTCTGAGAGCCTTCAAAGTTGCCTGGCATTCAAGAGGATGGAGTTGGTCACGGTGGACTCACCAGTTAGAAGTAGCAGGCTCTTTTCCTGGAGATACCAAGATGTTAAGCCATTTTCAGATGGGTGAGATGCATGAGCTAGTAACTCTTGTTCAACCTTGGAGACTTTTCTATGTGTGTGTGCAGGTCTCCACAAGATTATATGTGTGAGAGTGTATCTGTGTATTGAGGTTTGTGTGCATGATTGCATGTGTGCATGTACACTTTTGTACACAGGTGTACTGGTATGTGAAGGGGCATGTGCATGTTTGTGGGTGTGGGGGTATACCTATGTGTATGGGTATGTATGACAGCCAGAGGTCAGCCTTGGATGACTTTCCTCAAAAGTTGTCTACCTTGTTTTTTGAGGCAGAGTCTCTCACTGGGACCTGGAGCTCAACAATTAGGCTGGCTGGCCAGTGAACCATGGGGATCCTGTCTCTGCTTCCCTAGGGCTGGTATCACACCTGGTATATGCCATCACACCTGGCTCTTTACATGGGTTCCAGGAAATGGATACAGGAAGCACTTCAGTGGCTATGTTATCTCCTCAGCATCAAATATGGGGACTTCTAAATCCCCATCAAGAAACCATTCCTCCATCAAAACATAACTCTATATGATCTCCCTTAATGAAAATGCTATACATGAATGTTTCCTTGTCCTTATTTCTGAGGAAAAACTAGAGGGGGCCCTGTCCACAAATGAAATGCTTCCAGGTGTCTGCAGACAGAGTTCTGAACCCATTCATTCTCAGACCTCCCCAGTGACTGTGCAGCCCATTCATTATAATTGGGGGGTTTACCTGTGATGCTAAACCCATTCTTGAACCCATCCTGCTCCACTGCAAACATCCATCCAATGATGCCTCCAATGGGTGCCAGGGGAAGCAGAGAATACCCGACGGTTTCAGGGATGGTGCTGATGGCTGTGTAAGAGCGTCCATGGTTCATCACCACATAGGAGTGTAGGTCGGTGTTCTCAAACACCACGGGGACCTGGCTATTCCCCACGAAGATCCTTCCCTTCACCTTGCCGTTGACCCGCTGTGGAGAGCCTGGTCCAGAGACAAAGGGAAAAGGTGAAGGTGGTTTTCCCCTCCCTTCCAAAGAGAGGAAGATGCCTATTCACTGGGAAAGCAAAGAGGTGACACTGCTGTGGGAAATGGTTTTGGGGGAAATGAAAATACTTGTGATTGTGTGCCATAAGCCTTGGATACTCCAATGCTCATGCCTCTGTTGCATGTGGCTACTAATGGGCAGAATGCTAGGTACCCACTACTGTGCACCAGGGGCCTCAGGGATCCTAATTCCTCTCCTTTCTCCCACGTGACCGATAATGGACAGAATAAAAACTATCCATAATTGTGCACCACAGGCCTTAAGAGTCCCAGCACTACATAAGCACAAAGACCCTAGCATATAAAGTGTGGTGTGTCAGTTTACACTTGTAACCTCGGCACTAGGATGGAGAGGAAAGACAAGAGGATCCTTGGGGCTGACTGATCAGCTAGACCAGCTGGTGAGCTTGAGGGTCAGTGAGAGATCCCATCTCAAAACAGAGTAAGTGGAGAGCAACAGAGGAATACCTGATGGTAACCTCTGACCTCCAGATGTGTGCACATACTAACACTACATACACACACACAGGCACACGTACACACACAGGCACATATACACACATACACACATGGGTACACATACACAGGCACACATACACACATACACACACAGGTACACACACACACAGAGGCACACACACACAGAGGCACACATACACAGGCACACATACACAGGCATACACACAGGCACACATACACACACAGGTACACACACACAGAGGCACACATACACAGGCACACATATACACACACACAGGTACACACACAGGCACACATATACACACAGGCACATATACACAGGCATACACACAGAGGCACACATACACACACACAGGTAAACACACAGTCACACACACACAGAGAGGCACACACACAGAGGCACACATACACACACAGGCACATACACAGAGGCACACAGAGGCACACACACACAGGCACACATACACACACAGGCACATACACAGAGGCACACAGAGGCACACATACACAGGTACACACACACACAGGTACAAACACAGGCACACAGAGGCACACATACACAGGTACACACACACACATACACACAGAAGCATGAGAATTACACTACAAAATAAGAAAAAACTGAAGGAAGATGTAAGTAAACGGTCAAAAAAAGTCACCTGACATCGCTGAAGTCTGACATAGAATTAAATTAAATCCTTTGAAGGTTTTTCCTCCTTCTTTTGGCACAAGAGATAAAGATAGGGCTTTGCCACTGAACTACACTCCTGGCCCACTGTCAACCACAGATGATATATCTTGTTTCTTTTTCTAGGTTGTGAATGATCAGAAACATGGCCTCTCCCCTCTTCCCCCTCCTCCCAGACACTCGGATGTGTTCCTGGGTATCACCTATCCTCTGAGGAAAGATGCTAGATGAGGTCACCAACCAATCAGGACATATCTGACATGAAGTAACCCTATGTCCACTGTGTCATTACACTGGGGTAGGAAAATGCAAAAAAAAAAAAAAGCATTCCAAGAACATTACAGAAACAATGAAGGAAGCCAAGTTAAGAAAGTCAAATAAAGTGCTTCCTCCAGACTCTAAGCTAGCTTTTCTCCCAGTGGTTTTCTTGAGTCAGGGTCTCTCTCATTCAATAACCCTAAGCTGGCCTGGAATTCAGCCTGTAGCCCAGGCTAGCCTCAAACTTACACCAACCCCCTGCCCCAGTCTCCTGAGTGTTAGACTTATAGTCATGAGGAACCTGTATAAAAAAGCATGCCTGTATAAAAAAAAATGTTTTTAGGTAGCAAAACTCCAACAAATATTTAAACCACAAAGCAATTCCAGGGTATGTACATAATGTCAAGCTGTGTAGCTGAACAGTTATCATACCTGAGCTCAACGCCAGTTTGCTCAGCATTTTTAGCTCTGATATGGGACTGAGGAGAACTTATAAAGTGGCTTTTTAAGAATATGCCTTTGGGCTGAGGAAATGTTCCAGCTGATGGAGTGCTTGCCTGGGAAGCACAGGGTCCTGGACTCAGTACCCAGCACCCAGAGGTGAAGGGAGGAAGGAGGGAGGGAGGGAGAGAGGGAGAGAATACACTTCCGTGTGGATTTTGGAAGCTTTTCCTAGGGCAAAAGGTACAAAAGCCAAGCCCAGCACAAATACTCAAAAGCACCCCACCCCTTGGGTGACAAGATTTGGAAGGAAACAAAAAACAGTTTAAAATTAAAAACATGCTCCCAAATTAATGTGACATCTAAACCACATATTGTTCATTGCTGAGGAGGGATGAAAATCAAATCAATCTCACTTTCTTTAATTATGACCCAGAAGGAAACAATTGTGTGTGTGTGTGTGTGTGTGTGTGTGTGTGTGTGTGTGTGTGTGTGTATTAAAATAACTGATTTCAGGATACCAAGGGTAAGGAATCTGGAAAACATAACATATTTCTCCAACTAGGTTTTAATTAGTCAGATTTTACAAAACAACTGAAGTCCCCATTAAGCACACGTGAAAGTAGTTTGTGACAAATGAGGCAATTTGGTGGCATCTGAAAGGACAAAGCTCAAATACAAGGTTCTGTCATTTTATTTCATTCTAATTTATAACCCCAAAGGTCTCCAGTGAGTGTGACAAAGACCCTTAGATTTATACAAAAGACTCCTCTGACTGTGTGGACATAGGGACTAGCCAGTCCTTTGGGGACAGAGGTCAAAGCTGACCTCAGCTATCATGGAGTCCACTTTGCAGCTGGATATGCATTGAGTCTGACAAGCTAGAACTGAGGACAACACCCTGTCAGCTTCACCTCAGGCATGATGTGATTTCAGGGACATGAGGAAAGAAGGCAGAGGCAATGGAAAAACTGAGCCCACTATATACCCTGGTCTAAGCCAGATAGGGAGGGACAGAGCTGATGAGGGAGGGGGAAGAAGGAGGGAGGGAAGGAGAAAAATGAGAGAGAGAGATCTACAAGCAATACACTCAGAGCTAGAGACTCAAGCCAAGTGTGGGGTACACAGTGCAGCCCCATCACTCTTCATACGGGGAATCTCAAGTTTGAGGTCAGTCCAGGCTACATAGCAAGATGGGGTCTCAAAAGCAAACACCAAACAGAGAGGACTCCAGAGACAAAGCCATGAGTGAAGGAAAACAGGGGAGAAAAAGACAAACAAAAGCAACAACAACAAAAAGGACATCCTAGGAGGAATGTTCACCAGAGAATATAAGAGATGATGTCATTAAAAACTGCACATTCCAGAGAACAGGGCAAAGGACACATTTATAAACAAGCTCCAGGACCCAAAGCCACTCTTTTCCTTCTCTGTGAAGCTGAAAATGCACAGGAATAGCACGTTACCTTCTGCCACGCATTGTCTGCCGTTGCCCGTGTAGTTGGCCACACACCTGCAGCAGAAGCCAGTAGCATAGTCTCTGCACTCTGCATGCACGGAGCACTGGTGTCTATTGTTGGCACACGTCTGCTGGGAACCTGTGTTGTAGCTGAATACTGTTCGGAGAAAACAGACACATACCTTTCAAAGCTTTGCAGGTTTTCAGCTAAGAGGAATTTCCACACAGGTGCCCTTAAGCCAACTGGACTCACTTCTACCTAAGACCTTCAAGGGGCCAAGCCAACCACAGCAGACTAAAGCCCAGGGACATGAGAGTGGCCATTTGGATAAAGATAAGGCTCCATAACCCAGATCACTGATGCAAACAAGTCTATAAGAAACTGACAAATCATGCTTAAAAACTGCCACAGTTTTTAAGTGTGTATTTATATTATATACAGTGCAGCCCCATCACTCTTCATATGGGGAATCTCAAGTTTGAGGTCAGTCCAGGCTATATAGCAAGATGGCGTCTCAAAAGCAAACAACAAACAGAGAAGACTCCAGAGACAAAGCTACGAGTGAAGGAAAATGGGGAAGAAAAAACAAGCAAACAAAAACAACAATAACAATATATTGTTGAACATAGATAATGAATATGTATATATTATATTCCTATATACTCAAAAGCTGACCATTATAGAAATAACAACAACAATTAAAGAAAAAGAGGCAATGAATTTGAAAGAGAGTAAGGCGAGGGGTAAATATGGAGGGTTTAGAAAAAAGAAAAGAAAGAAGGAAATGATGTAATTTTTTTTTTTCGAGACAAGGTTTCTCTGTGTAGCCCTGGCTGTCCTGGAATTCACTCTGTAGACCAGGCTGGCATAGAACTCAGAAATCCGCCTGCCTCTGCCTGCCAAGTGCTGGGATCAAAGGCATGTGCCACCACTGCCTGGCAATGTAATTATTTTATAATATCCAAAAATAAAAACTAAATTTAAAAACAGCCAATCAGAAACAATCCTTCGATTACATCTCTTCTGAGATCCTTTGACCCAAGACTCAAAAAAGAATCTCTCTCTCCCTTAAATTTCCACCTCTCGAGTTTCTTTTATTAGACTCACAAACCTGCCCATTAAACTAAATGATCTAGCCAGAGCAAATTTATTTGGAATGAAGTTCAAAATCCCAAGAGGAGTGAACTTCTAGAAACAACAATAATCCTGTTTATAGTTGACTTTATGAGTGAAGATCAAGATAAAAACGTATCCTCAGGTAGATTCTATTGGCTGCAAATACTTGGAACTTGCAGTGTGTACAAAGACGAGTCGTGACTGAACCGAAGGGCACCTGAGTAAACCCAAGGTTTTGTGATTATGTAAGATCCAGCCAGCAATCCCTCATTGATGGGTCTGCTGTGTTCTGTGTATCTGAGGGCAACTACTTAGTCAACAACAGAATGTTACTGTAGGCCTTAGACAGCTGATGTTTCTAATAAACACAGTGAAATAACTTGGAAAAGGGACAAAAAAAAAAAAAGCCATCTGTCACAGATACATTTTGAGTTGAAGTCTGGGCTTCTGCAACTATCACCACCATTTGTTGTTGGGAGTAAACAAATGTGACAGTTCCCTAAATGATCGTTTCAGATGTTTAGGAAGGGTGGGGAAAAAAGGTGAGCCTCAAAACTTAACATCTATAAGCAAACATAGATAATAAGAGAATCAGAGGCTTAATGCTGCTGGTGGAAAAGCCAGGGTCCCCCTCCTCTCCCCTAAATCCAGAAAACAGTGTTTATGAGGTAGAAGGCTGGAATCCAAGCAATCATCTTTCCACCAAATGGCATCTTGGTCACTTCTGTGCCTCGGTAGTGAGCATAAATCCCCATCTTGCCGATTTTAGGTATTCAATATGGACAGACAGTAATGACTACCCGGTAGGTAGCTGGCATACTGCCATGAACGGACTAAATGTTTCTAAGAATTTTTACAGTAACCGCTTACTAGAAAGAGTAAAGGATCCTATGGGATACATTTAAAGGCTCTAATGATTCCATTTACTTGAGTCTTGATGGAGGCTGGCAAGATGGCTCAGTAGTTAAAAGCACTTGCTGCTCTTTGAGGACCCAGGTTCGATTCCTAACACCTGCATGGCATCTCACAACCATCTGTAATTCCAGTTCCCAGGGATCGGATGACTTTTTCTGGACTCCTTGGGCACCAGGCATGCACATACATACATACATGCAGGTAAAACGCACATACACAGAAAATAAAAATAAATGAATTTTTTGGTAATGATTTCTCAGTTGGTGTCCTATTTTTCTTCCCTTTTCCATGATTTACAATCTTCTGACAAATGTTGGGCAGTATTGGCACACACCTTTAATCCCAGCACTCAAGAGGCAGAGGCAGCGGATTTCTGGGACTTCAAGGCCACAATGGACTACAGACTGAGATCCAAGACAATCAAAGCTACACAGAGAACAATGTCTCCAAAAACAAAACAAAACAAAAACTGGCAAGAAGCAACTTAGGGGAGAAGAGGGTTTATCTGGCTTATAACTCCACTGTACAAGGCAGGAACTTAAAGAAGCCAGTCATGTCACAGTAACAATCAAGAGCAGAAAGGAATAAATGCATGCATGCCTACTGCTCAGTCAGCTTTCTCTACTCTTACACAATCCAGCACCCCAGACAATGGAAGGACGCAGCTCATTCACAGCCTGGGTCTTCCTATAGCCATCAAGGCAATTAGGCAACCACAGACATGCCCATGAGTCAATCTGATATAGACATCTTTCTCTGACACTCCTTCCGTGTGATTTTATGTTGTATCAAGTTGACAATTAAAACTAACCATTGTGCCTGTGTGTGTGTGTGGTGTCTCAAGAAAAATAAAGGCACATTTAGAGAACTTCTTATAATATTTAAAGAATGCTCAAGTAATTTTCCTCAAAATGTAGGAAACACTTGATACAGTGTGGTTGATTAGAATATATCACACTGTGCAGTGCATGCATCATCAATGCACCTCTGATCCCAGGACTCAGAAGACAGAGACAGGCAGATCTGAGTTTGAGGCCAGGGCTACTCTAGAAAAATCAAAACTCAGAAGGAAAAGGAGATACCACATTGAATAAAACTACATTTTAAGAGGGTCTGGTGTGCGTGTGTGTGCTAGTCTGTGCGTGTTCGTGTGTGTGTGTGTGTGTGTGTGTGTGTGTGTGTGTGTGTGTGCGCGTGCGTGCGCATGTGGAAAAGGATAAAAGGGAGAGGGAGGGAGAGAGAGAGAGTTAGTTCTTTAGAAAGAAACTGCAATTGACAGGAGGAAAAATAATCAGTTGCTTGAATTCCAAAACCAAAAAGAAAAAAATGTGAAAGAAAAGCAGCATAAAGAGCCAAGCAAGCTTCTAGAATGTTTTTTCAGGTGGGCGAACACATCTCAGAAGTGGCAGAGAAGACACTTGAGTTCCAAAGTATTCTAAGGACGTTCCTTTCTTCTCTTTTGGTTTTTAAAACAGGATCTTACTATATCCCAGGCTAGAAGCTTAATTCTCTTGATTCTGCCTCTTCAGTGTTGGACTAACAACACTCAACAAGGATCTTTTTGGTTTTGGGTTTGGGTTTGTAGACAGGGTTTCTCTACATAGCCCTGGCTGTCCTGGAACTCACTCTGTAGACCAGGCTGTCCTCAATTCACAGAGATCCACCTGCCTCTGCCTCCCAAGTGCTGAAGTTAAAGGTGTATGCCACCACAGCCCAACCAACAATGACATTTTAAAAGAAAAAAAAATGTATTAGCCAGATTATGGTAGTGCATGGCAAGCAGAAGCAGCAGGGTCACCATGAGTTCGAAGCCAGTCAAGTCTATGTTAAATTCGAGGCCATCCAAAGCCACATAAATGAGACCGTGTCTTAAAAAAAAAAAAAACATACATATACCTGTCTGTCTGTCCACCTGTCTACGTGTGTGTGTGTGTGTGTGTGTGTGTGTGTGTGTGTGTGTGTGTGTGTGTGTGTGTGAAAGGACAGTTTGAGAGACTCATACCTCTCCTTCTACAGTGTGGGCTTCAGAAGATCAAACTTAGGTCATTAGTACCTTTACCTGCTGAGCCATTTCTCCCTGGCTCGGACTCTCTTTAAAACAGAATACATTGTGAAGAATCTTGAAACGAGGCATACTCCCACTGTGTCCAGAAACAAATCTCTAATCCTAAAAGATCATCAGGTCATTCAGAAGCCACCGGGCCTGTGTACCCATTGCTCTTCGGTGATAGCATTCAGCCCCTGCTCTCTCAGGCCATCTGCTCCCCATTAAGTCACCCCATGGGGGACATGACCCACCCTACACTAGCCAACTCCTGTCTAGAAACCAAGCAGGCAAAAAAAAAAAAAAGTTCCAACCTGCAAAACGGATGTCTTACCAACTCCTGTTTCCTCTACTTCATCCACATCAATGACCTGAGGGTGCTGCTGCTGGGGGAACCTCTCTACTGGCAGCTCGAAAGATCTGGTCCTCTCAGTGGGGATTCTATGGGGTCTCTCTGTAGCCTCGTAGCTAGGAGAGAGGATCCTAGGTACATTGTGTGGGTCAGGGTATTCCCTTCTTGGACTATGGGATGGAAAGAGTGTGGTGGCCACATCCTCCAGGCCTAGATGAGAGGTTGTTAGGTCATAATCTTCATCCTCGTAGTCTGTTCCATCATCGTCCAGGTCCAGGTTCACATCTGCAGGCACCACTCCCTTGGCAGTAGCAGGACTTCCAATCTCAAACACCCACACACCCTGGTGCCCAGCATTGCTGCTCCTAGAGGCAAAAAAAATGCATCTTAAGAATAGGCCACAGTACACACACAGCCTCCATTGACCAAGCAGGCAGGAGGAGCTCAGATAGCCTATGCCCATCTGAAAGGTGTGGCATGGGTCTACCCTTGGCAAGGGCTAGTGTCCAGGAGGGCAGCAGTGCTGTGGATGGTCATTCCAGAGCTCATACAGGAAGGGAGTATTTACTGAGACTGAGTCTAAATAGAAGAGCTTACCCTCTAGGGCCATCTCAGGACACCAAAGACTCTCAATGCCACCAGCTTGTACTATTCACAGTTTATGTGACCCATTTCATGAGGAACCAGAAAGCCATTTCACCACTACTTTTCTTTTCATTGCATGGAGTAAAACCTACTTAGTGTTTTTGTTTGGAGTTGTTTGCTTGTTTTGTTTTGTTTGTCTTTTGAGGCAGGATTTCTCTGTATACCAGTCCTAGCTGTCCTGAAACTCAATTTGTAGGCCAGGCTAGTTTCACAGAGATTCATTTGCCTCTGCCTCCCTAGTGCTGGGGCTAAAGGCATAAACTACCTTGCCTGGCCACCTTGGTTTTTTGTTTGTTTTGTTGATTTTGTTTTGTTTTTTAAGATAGAGTACATCACTGCCCTGGGGCTCACTAAGTAGACAAGGATGGCTGGCAAAATGCCAGGAATCCATCCATCTCAACCTCCCAGGGTTGGATTTATGAGTAGTTACCACCATGTCTGGCTTTTTATGTGGGTGTTGGAATTAGTAGTCAGGTCGTGTGCCAACTGAACCATTTCTCTAGTCCTGTTGTGTTTGGGGGGGGGGGCGGGTGTTTTGCTTTGCTTTGTTTTAGGATTTATTTTATTGTATATATATATATATATATGTGTGTGTGTGTGTGTGTGTGTGTGTGTGTGTGTGTGTGTGTGTGTGTCTATATTTGTATGTACATGTACATGCAAGTTCCCAGAGAGGCCAAAAAGGGGGCTGAGATCCCCTGGAGCTGGAGTTACAGGTGGTTGGATACTGGGAACTGAACTGAGATGCTCTGAAAGAATTGCTAAGCCATCTCTCCAGCCTCCTGAAATGGTTCTTTATTAGCAGCCCGGGAAGAGTAATGGGAGCTTTTCTGAGCTCTGTGAGCTGTTCTGGTAAATTACTGGTTCTGAGAATAGACAGGGTCGTTGACTTATAGCAGTGTGGTCAGAAGCACAGACACAGCTGTAGGACCTGGGCATTGGAAGCTGAGGTGGGGGCATCTTATGAGACCAGGCTGTATAGATGTGGCATCTTTATGGATTCCAGGTAGCTGGCTGGTGCCAGACCTGACCTAAACTATAAGATAACCAACCAAGTATCCAGAGAACTGGAGAATTGGTTGCTGCGAGGGGACCCACACACACAATAAGGAGGGCTGTGTATGCTGACAGTGCTCACACTCTGAAAAAGAAATGAGATTCAAAACCTGGAGGCAGCAGGAAGCAAATATGCTAAATGCAGCCAAGTGACCTTAATCTCTAAGTTTTAACTCAGTATTTTAATTACTCTTGTGTATCTGTGATCAGAAGTATTTCCTTCAGAAATTATATAAAATGGCTTCTTAAAGCCATTTAAGAAACATAGTCACTGTAAGAAAATTAAATTAAGGGCTAGGGATGTAGCTCAATGATAAAATCACTTTCCCAGCATAACAAGGCCTATGTTCAATCCTCAGTGCCACCACCGCCCCACCCCCCTCTTCTGTATAATATTCCCATATATCCCCTGCTTCTCCACACTGGCATTAAATGAGGCTTCACTGAGTGCAGTAAAGAACTGCTCTGCAACAGTGCAGAGGAAAACCACTCTTAGTTTAGGTTCCTGGCAGAAGACAGGTTTAAATTGCCATCATTTCCTACTTCAAACTCAGAGGACACAGTAAAGACAGTTTTTCGTGAGAGTACACTCTAAATAGCAAACTATTGGGGCTAGAGAGATGGCTCAGAAATTAAGAGCATCGGTAACTCCTCCAGAGGGTCTGGGTTCAATTCCCAGCTTCCGTGTGGTGGCTCAGAACCATCTGTGACTTCAATCCCAGGGGATCCAATGCTTTTCTAGCCTCTGCAGGCACTGCATGCATGTGATGCAAAATGCTCATACACATAAATAAAAATGGAAATAAACAAAAGACCTAGCTGGGTGGTGGTGGCACATGCCTTTAATCCCAGCACTTGGGAGGCAGAGGCAGGCAGATTTCTGAGTTCGAGGTCAGCCTGGTCTACAGAGTGAGTTCCAGGACAGCCAGGGATACAAAGAGAAAACCTGTCTTCAAAAACCAAAAACCAAAATAAATAAATGAATAAATAAACAAACAAAACACCTCTTCATGCTAAATATATTCCCTACAGTTCATCAGGAAAAAAAATACTATTTCAGCATTTAAATATCTCTCTATAAAATTTAAATCTATAAGAACATTCTTAGGTATTTTAATACTTATTACATTTTGTTCGATAAAACAATATATAATAATATGATTAAGGGTAATCTAATGAAGAAAAACAAATAAGGAATATGCGTACTTGGCCAAATTTTCAACTGATTCTCTGTCATTGGCAAATATGTTATAGGCTCCATTGCTCTTCCACAGGAATCCCACTAGACCTTTGCTGAAGCCAACCACGGCGGGCACTTGGGTTTCATCCTTCTTTGAGAATGTTGTAAAGAACTGTAGACCATCTTCAGGATAAAGAAAAATGGCATAGGAGCTGGAGTTTGAGGAGGCCAGAACAGCCTGGAACGTGTTTCTCTGTGAAGATGAGTTAAAAATCAGTTACTAGCAACACAGTCATATTCTCAAAGCATGCTGTTCACTGGGCTCGTTGTAGAAAGGACAGTGGATAGCCAGCAGCACTCCGCCTCACTCTCCTGCAATTCAGAACGTACAGTCTACATGGAGAGTTGGATATATGGACAAAATGTGGCCTAGCTGGAGGACAGATGCTGTAACAGAAATACACGCAGCAGGCTCCAGGTAGGTCAAATGAGGAAATATCCTGTGCTGGGTAGGGTCAGGGTAGGAGAGGCCCTTGATGATCAAGGCTTGACAGGAGGGCCTGAGCTTACAATCAAGAGAAGGTCATGTCAAGGACAAAGGACAGTGAGTGCAAGATGTCGTGGGCTAAAAACATACCAGAACAAAGGAAAAGGTATGCTCAAGGCAAATCTAAGAGTTTGGTACAACTGCTCGAGAGGGTATACGGAGTTTTATCAGGTTAGTCCCAAGAGGCAAGCAAGAGCTCAGTACTCTTGGGTCAGGCAATCTTCCAATTTTGTGAAGCATGTGAGATATGCAGACCCACCACAGGCTTCTCCAAAGGGTGTTCTGTGGAATGCTCTGTGTCCCATGGGGGACAGTGATGAGAGGAGATAAGGCCAAAAGTTTGGGGATTGTTCCATTAAATATTACTAAAGCAGCTTCTTTACCAAAGGACTTCTCTCCATTCAGGAGGAGCACGTTGATCAGAACTTTGATATCTATCATTTCCCATTAATAACATCTCTATAATTAGAAGCTATCTTCCCACTCTTTCTCAACTAAAGAAGGAATACGGGAACTATTTCCCAGGCATGTTTGCCATGGAGCAATCTCCTCAAATAACTGGCTTTCTCAATATCAGATAGTCACAGAAATGATTTAGACAGCCCTTATAGATAAGCATCTGGAGGCTGCTAACCTGCGTGCAACAAGCTGTTTATTGGACTTTTCTCTAGACTTCCTGTCTTGAGCAACAGCATAGGTAGCTTGTCTACTGGAACAAGGACAAACCAGAAGCCCAAAGACTACGGTCAACATACCAGACCAGGTACCTGCATCTCCGTGTGTGGTGCACTCACCTTGCCTTCCTCAGCAAAGCTCCCGCTGGGCCCTCCATAGGGGGCCACGGATTCCCAAGTGACAACCACCACACTGGTGGGCTGGAAAGAGACCTCTGGGAAGCCTCTCTGAACATACTCTGATGCCATCTGAATAATGAAGGGGGATAAGTCTTCTCGATAATACACATTCCCCAGGCCGTCTGTTGTGTCCAAGTCAGCCAGGAAAGGTGCTACTGAGCCGAAACTGGGGGGGAAGGTTCCAGGATGGGATTCTGTGGCTGGGGGTTCACTCATGGCAATGATACCATTGGTGGTGACCTGTAAGGAAGCGAAGTGTGGTTACAGAGAATGCAAAGATGAACTCCTGACGTGTTAGGGTTTGATTTTAAAACAATCCCTACAAGTTTTCCAGCTGGTGGTACCATTTTGAGAGACTGTAGGACCATGAGTCACTGGAGCCTGGCTGATGGAAGATCACCAAGATCAGGCCTTTGCTCCTAGCTCCTGCCTTACTCTCTGTCCCCTAATCAGCCATCATGTGAACAGCCTCTACCACAGGTTCTCATCACACAGACTGTGCAGCTTCACGATGCTCTATGGTACCTTCCCCACTATGGTGGGATAAAAGCTCACCAGAACCATGAGCCAAAATACGCCTTTCCTCCATTTAGTTGTTGCTGTCAAGTTATGGTGGTCATCTCAGATACAAAGACACAAATGTAACTAACACAGGAAGTGATCACTCCCTTACCAGATACTGCTGCAGCTGCCCATGGAACACAAATAAACAGAACCGGAGAAAGAGGTGAATCTGACTGTCAAAACCAGCATTTGTCTTCCCAACATGATAGGCTGGTGGGGGTCGGGGTTCAGGGAGTGGTAGACAAGAATCTTAGGACACGATGCAGGGTGCCTGTTGTCCCAGTATGGGCAGTATGTCAAATGTCTCAAGTTTCCTCTCTGTATCCTCCTGACCAAAATGATGAGGGTAACAGAGATTTGACGGCCAGCATTATCCAAATGGTTAATTAACTCAACGAGAGCAGTAAGCCTTCCACACTGGGTCAGCGTTATACCACTGGGGTACCAGAGAGGATGGATACAGCCCCACCTTAAAGGAACCCACAATCCAAAGAAAGGGGAGGATAACATGATAAAATGAATGTGTTAAGAGGTAACCCTGCATAGTGTTGCTAACTACTGTGACTAGGTTAGTGCATAGAATACCAGCTAACAGCATTAACAGTTCGCCACTTTGTAGGTAGCATCTAACCCTTGGGAAAACACCAGAAGACTAGGTGTCACTGGTACCCATATTTTTCTAGTAGGAAAATTAAGTAAAGTAATTAACTTGTCCAAAGTCACCATATATAAATAACACCACTGGAATTCTAACACAAAGATCTTGACTCCAAGGTCAGCCATCTCAGGACTGCAAATACACCGTCAGTAGAATTCCTGCCTGGCCGCACCAGCCTTGGGTTCAATTACCAGCAATATAAACTGGGCTTGGTAGTATGTGCTGGCACTGGGTAGGTGAGGGCAGGAGGAGCTCAAGGTCATTCTTTGCTACTTAATGAGTTCAAGGCCAGCTTAATCATGGCATGTGTAGAGTTCTCAGAATCTTTTCTAGTTCTTATAAAGTATTGTGACTGTCGTGTGTTTGAGAGGGCATGTGGAAGCCAGAGTTGGGTTGCTTTCCATTTTACATATTTATTTGGAGACAGATCTTTCATTTCCCAGAACCTGTTTATAAGGTTAGAGATGGTGGAGCTGATTCCAACCTAGGCTGGTAAAACAACAACAAACAAAAAAACAACAAACAAACAAACAAAACAACAACAACAAAAAAAAACCCAGAGCTTTGGAACTTAACAAAAGCATCATTTATTTTTAATTAATCAATAAATTTATTTCTTTATTGGAGTCCTGGGAGTTGACTTTAGGGCTTCACACTCAGGTGCTGAACCACTGAATTCTACTTCCGGCCTCCTGACCTTGAACTTCTGACCCTCCTGTCTTTACCCCACAAGTGTTATGATTACAAGTATATACTTATCACTTCTGGTTTATGCGATGTGAGCGAATGGAACCCAAGACTTTGTGTATGCCAGCCGAGCCCTCTACCCACTGAGCTACATTTCCCAGTTCTAAAACCATCTCTTTTTATAAGTGTCATGGGCTATTAATTCCTCAGGTAACATATTTTCCATCACTTGGCAACAGTAAGACTCTTCCAGAATAAATTGACGGTCTGCAGGGATGGCAGTCATGCAAGATGCCTCCTGCAGCCCAATTCAGGACATCTAACCTCCCCCAGCACAAACATCACAACTGCTGTACTGGGGGAGCGTGGGAAACCGCTGGCTTTCTCAACAGATGCCAGAGTTTGGCAGTGACTGGCTGCCAGTAGGAAGCAATCCCGTGGAGACCACATATAGACAGCTCCCTTCCACAAGGCTCTTTTCCAAAGAAATTCAGAGTCATCTAACAATCCTGAAAACTCTCCTAGTGCCATCTATTCTTTGGAATCTGGGCACTGGAATGATTCTATTTTCACAAGGAATGCTCGCCTTAGAAATCAAATTTCATGCAAGGACCTTGGGTGACTATTTGCCGCCAGATCACATAACTCTCTTTGGTATTATTACTGGGAAAGCTGTTTCTTTGGCCAGTTTGACCTTCAACTCAGACATCTGTGAGAACGAAGAAAGCCAAATTCAGAAACAGAAGCTCTAAGGAGTGAAATAACCCGGTTTCTGATGAGTCCTAACTTCAGGCTTGTCCCTTTAAGGTTTTTTTTGGATTTGTTTTGTTTTTTGTTTGTTTGTTTTTGTTTTTTGGAAATATGTCAAAGAATAGCCAGCTTGGCGAAGCAATGTTTCCCTCCATTAGGCATGAAGCTTCCCACCCAGTCGGAACCATGGCTGCATTCTCCCACCTGTAGCAACTGGGACACTTGGGAAGTATCTTGGTTTTGGTTTGTTTGTTTGTTTTGGAGAGGGCTAGCCTGAAACTAAATATGTAGCAAGAAATGACCTTGAACTCCTATCCTCCTGCCTCCACCTCCCAAATGATATGATTACAGGCCTGAGTCAGCATATCAGTTTGGTTACTTTGCCTTTCTCCTTTCCTAAAGTCCCAGCATTCCCGTGCTGACATCTGGGTTCCCATGACTGGTCCATCCAGTCCTTCAAGCAGCACTGATATAGCAGCTACTCACCACCACAGGCTCCTTTCACAGGCTCCTCCTTAAGCTTCACTCCTCCTCCCACACTCTCTGTGGTCCTGTTCCCTTAAGCCTGGTTTGCAGGCCCTTGCCCTATGCACTCAGCAACCAGGGATCAGTGACCCTCTGTCTTAGTCATCACCGCAGCTCCAAAGCTTAATACAGCACCTAATGTCCCTTCCAGCTTCTTGACATCCTCCAGAGTACAAGGCGGGGACAGGATCTGTGCATACAGGCTGCTTTGGAAATGGCCGGAGTGAGCCTCAACGGAGCCACACAGACCAGAGAATGGCAGCCCTGTAGTCCCTCAGAGCACAAAAGGGAATCCACGGGGTGAGGTCCCATTTACAGGGTTCCCTGCACTGCATAAATTGGGCGTGGTAATCCCACCCACGGGGAGCTGGAGTCAGGAAAACCAGTAGTTCAGAGACATCCTCGGCAACATAGAGTTACAGGCCAGCTTGTGCTATCTTTAAAAAGAAAAAAAGTCCTAAGAAGGATGTATATGCATGAAATACAGTTTGGCTAGATTCTGATTTAAGTCAGTCACTGGAAAGAAAAGAAAGAAGCCAAGTGTGTTGACTCTCAGGGGGAGAGGCAGGTGGGTCCCTTTGAGTTCAAAACCAGCCTGGTCTATATAGCAAGTTCCAGGACAGGCAAGGCTACACAGCCAGACATTGCTCGGGGTGAGCAGCAGGGAGAAACGGACAGATAGAGAGAGATGGAGGGAGAGAGATTACAATACTTAGATGTAATTGTGATTTTCTTGTTTTGCTATTTTTTCGATTTTTTGTTGTTGCTGTTGTTTTTTCGAGACAGGGTTTCTCTGTGTAGCCCTGGCTGTCCTGGAACTCACTCTGTAGACCAGGCTGACCTCGAACTCAGAAATCCGCCTGCCTCTGCCTCCCAAGTGCCCGGATTAAAGGCGTGCGCCACCACTGCCCGACCCATTTTGTTATTTTTTTAAAGGATCTTTTTGAGATACATTCCAAAATATTTACAAGGACATAAAATGCTTAAGATTTGCTTTAAAATAAGCCAGTGTGGGATGGAGAAGAGGATGCGACAGACGCGGGGGTTCTGGATGAAGCAGTGCTAGTCACAGGTTGATGTTTGCTGAAGGTGAGTAATGGGGACGTGGAGTTCGCTCTGTTTTATTTTTTTAATGTTTGGGACTCTTCTATAATCAGCTTAGCTTCTCCAAAGAGATGAGTGCTGTGTGGCCTGTCCTGGGGACTCATGAAGGAAAACGCACTCGTGGGCAGGTGAGAGCGCTCTGCGGGTAAAGGCACAAGCTGGAGGACAGTCTCATCCACAGAAGCCACAAGGCAGAAGGAAAAAAAAGACTCCTACAAGTGGTCCTCTGGCATCCGTATGTGTGCTGTGGCACACGCGCACACACACACACACACACACACACACGCACACACACACACACGCATGCACGCACGCGTGTGCACACACACACATACAAGTGTAATAATCATAATAATTTTAAAACATTTAGTTAAGAAAAAACCTCTTTCAAGAGTGTTTCTTTTGGCAGCACATATACTAAAGTACAGAGATTAGCATGCCCTAAAGATGACATGACAAACTGAAGTGTTCTATATTTTAAAATAGTAATAAAGGGGCTGGAGACACGACTTAGAGGTTAGGAAGATATACTGCTTTTCCAGACGACCCAAAGTTTAGTTCTAGCATTCATGTCAGCTAGCTAACAATTCCAGTTTCAGGGCACCTGATGGCTCTGGACTCCAGGGGCACCTGCACTCGTGTGCACATATCCACATATAGATACATACTCATAAACAGAATTAAAAAGAGTAAATTGAAACAGGACCTCACTATGTAGCTCTAGCTGGTCTCACTCTGTAGATTAGGATAGGTGGGAACTCATAGAGATACACCCACCCCTGTCTCCTGAATGCTGGGATTAAATGTATGCGCCACCATACCAGGCTAAAAAATTAACCTTTAAAAAATATAAACTAAAGCTGTGTGCTGGTAGTATACACCTTTAATCCCAGCACTCAGGAGGCAGAGGCAGGCAGATCCCTGTGAGTTTGAGGCCAACCTGGTCTACAGATTGAGTTCTAAGACAGCCAGGACTACATAAAGAAGCCTTATCTCAAAAAGCAAAAACAAGAAATATTTGTTCTGCTCACTTAGGGCAGTAATAGACTGAAGAAACGACTCCTTCTACAAGGAAGTGTTAGCAGGTTCATTGTGACTACCACAGACTTAGCTATCCCTGGATCGTTTTGCTTGGGGTTTTTTTGGTATAGCCAGGTATTCTATAAGTCTCCATTCAATGAAAGCAAGGGCTGTGACAGCCCCAGAGGAAACTGCTTCACAACAACAATAATGAACAGGATTGGGCTAAAGTTTAGAAACCAGGGCAAGTAGATAAGCCAACACTAAAGCTCAGTCAGGAGTTGGCCTTGGTCTCTGATTGTTTTGTTTTCCAGCTACAATGAGGTATAATGGACCCACAAAAGCATCCAAATATGACATATAAACTGAAATGACTAGCCACCAAGTTTCCTAACAAAGGACAGACATGTGGGGCACATGGACCACACAAGTACTCAGAGGCCCAGGAGAAAGTGGGGTAAGGGTCGGGGAGCAGCCATACACCTATAACATACACAGCCAACTGAGATCTCAAAGCCTGCCAAGAACACAACATGGCACAGGGCACTCTCTTCAATAAGCAGTGCCAAGGAAACTGGATATGCCCATTTAAAGTAATAAGGATGGACTCCTTATTTTATGGCACCCACAACATAGTAACTGGAAATGGATTAAAAGACTTAAATGTAAGGCTGGGAAAAAAAAATACCCAAAACCTAAGGAAGAGTTCCTTGACATTAGTCTTGCAGTAAATGTTGGGGCCCTGGCACTCAAAGCACAACACAGAAGCAAAAAGAATCAAGAGGTGGACATCGGACATCGCTGCTTGGCATCCCTTCCCACCCAGATCTCCTTCCTAGACACCCAGCCCCGGAATCAGGCATGTCACTTGCCCTGGGCTAATGAGCTGAAGGCTGTGGCAAAAGCAATGCCTGTTAATTGAAGTTAATCAAAAGCCACATAGTCCTGTGGCAGTCCAGAACGGCTCCAGAGTCAAGAAAAAAACTAATATTAACAAAAAGCATTGTGCAGCAGACACCAGTGTTGTATCCACCATATCCATAATGAAGTCTGAGGATAGGTAGGGCTCAGCTGGCAGAAGGTTTGCCCTCCAGCACTGCATGCAACTGGAGCAGTGGTGTATACCTGTAATTCCAGGACTTGGGAGAGTAAACAGACAAAGAGCAGAAGTTCAAAGCCAGCCACAGCTACTACATAGAGAGTTCCAGGTTAACCTAAACTACAGGAGACCCTTTCACAATAAACCCAAACCAAGGCTGAAGAGGAGCCTTGAGTAAAGTGCTTGTCACATGGGCAGGAAGGAGATGGGAAAGTCTCTGGAAGCCCTCTGGGCAGTAGCCAGTCTAACAAATACATCGTTGAACAAGAGATCTATCTCAAGCAAGCTGGGAGGTGAGGTCCCATACCTGAGCTTGTCCTGATTTCATGTGTACCATGGCATGCATGTACCCCATTCATACATACGAACATTCATGTGTACACATACACACAAAGATTTTTTTAAAAAAGCAAACAACAAAACACTAAGTACCCTTGTTTGGGCATGGTTTTGAGAAAATCTATCTGAATCACAGAATAATAATTAAGGATGTTATATTGTTATTGAAACAGTCACTTAGTTATCACAGAGTAACTAAATGAATGGAAGCCTGGCCTTTTTTGCCTTCATTTGTCTGTACTCTGCCTGAAGATATGGAGACCAAGTCAATATCTTTAACCTTTTCTCTTGCATTCCTCTGAATTTCTACATCAGCAGACCCTCTTGGGGCAGGATCCTTCTCCCCACCCCCCCCCCCCCCCCAGTCCCAGAGGAGAGTAGCTATCTATGGCTAGAGCAGGCAAGCATCTGGTAAGAGCTAGACTGACTCCTTCATAAGGATTTGGATCACCTCACAGAACCAAAGTGAATACCATAACCAACAAGCTCACACCTACGCTGGCACTGTTAAATTACAGAACTCCTGCTCCTTGCTCTAACTCTTTCTCTGTTGAATCTAAAGCTCACATCAGCACCTAGAAGGTAGAGGGCCACAGTACCCTTGTCTGTCTCTCCTCCCAGTGTGGCCAGCCGCACTGAGTAAACCTCCTTTCTCTACCTTTTAGCATTACTAAATCTCTTTGATTTACAGAGGATGGGTGGCTCAGCTTTTTGGGACTGTTGGAACCCTCCTGCCCTGAAAATTCCAGTGGTAACTTAATTCAAACTAACAAGACATTGCCTAAGAAAGATACTTGATGACTGTGTATTATGGAGTAAAAATGAATTCGCTGAAAACCATCCACTTCCAGCGTGTGGACTGATGCAGATATTGTCCTAGAAAGTGCAGGTGCTGCCACTGCAGGATTTAACTCACTCAGCCTCACACACACCAACCTACCTGGCTTTTCATCACCTGTCCTGGAATAATTCATGTAGATTATAACACACACACACACACACACACACACACACACACACACACACACACAAGCACAACATCAGCAACAGCTGGAACCACTTAAGTCTAATTGTTTCAACTCAACTGCAGAGGAGGTGGTCAGAGCCACTTGGAATGGAAGGGTGCTTCCTGTTTTAAAAGCATTTCCTGTCTCTTTTCCAACATTAATGTGAACGTACAGACACCAGGAATCACTGAGAGCGGTCTTTGCAGATGGTCAATGGAAGGAAATCATGTCAGATTCCACATAAATGCACAGAAGAGAAGAGGGCAGACATGCATCTTTCTTGGCTTAAAGGCAACTAGTGGCAGTCCCCAGGGCAGCCTACAATCCTGGGGGGGCGGGGGGAGGTGTTAGGGGGGAAGGCCTTCTCCAAAACAGTGTGGTCAGAGAATGCTTGAGGTAGACCCAAATAAGAAACAGAGTGGCTTGAGAAACACAAATGGCTGCACGGAGTAGACAATGAAACTTGAAGAAAGCAGAACTCCCTGGGTGAGAGATGGTGGGAACTCGGGCTCAGATAGTTTAGAATAAATAATGGCAAGGGAACAGAGGCGTCTGGAGTGTGTGCTGAGTGTGAGGTCCTTGCCTATGGCTCTGCTACATTTGTAAACGTTTAGCATAATGGGTATTGCACTACAAGGCTGCTATTCACACATATGTAATGGAGGACTGACAAGCCCTTAATTTAACATGTTCACAGCCACTGGGTGAAGCAGCAGCTCACATCTGCAGGAAGCATACCCAGACATCTTTCTGGTTTTTTAGTGTAGCTGCTTAGTTTAGGGACACTGAGCATAAAAGTGGAGGTTGTGGGGGCGGGGGAGGGGTGTCATGTTTCCAGCTTTAAAAAAGAAAGAAAGCTAGAAAATGGGAAGGACCCATGAAAGGAAAAAGCATAGAAAAACAAGTCTAGGAAATAACCAAATCTATTTATAATGGAGGTGGAAATTGATTTCAGAGGTAAGTCTGGGGCCTGACTGTCTGTCTAAGCACAGGCATTTAGACTCTTCAGCTCAAGAGCACTGAGTCCTCACTTGGGCCCATAACGTAATCAGAAGCAGAAGGAAAGCCTACCATCCTGGTCCTCATTTTCATGTCTGTGTCCTTCACTTTGGCTCATACCTGCTTGACTCCACTCCAGGATCCATCTCATTCCCCTTCAAGGCTCAAAGCACAGGGATGGGTCCTCCTCTTAAACCTGCAGCCACCTTCAGTTCCCAGAGGAGACCATCTCAATATAGCCTCCGTCCACTCTCAGAGGACAATCATCCATGAGGGTGAGGCTGCACCCTGGAGTAGAACTGAGCATCTCCCTAGGAACATTTTGTCCCCTCAAGCAATAAGAACTTCTTTGAGACCACCAAGCAATAAGTACTTCTTCAGGACCACCTAGCAATAAGTACTTCTTCGGGACCACCTTTGAGTATCCAGAGTTGAGATGATGATAAAGGAGCCTACACCATTCTTGGTCTCTCTAGTTGGTATATCAAGACAAGTGGCTGAGTCTCACTAATTGGGGATGTCAAAGCCCTGGCTTTTATCCTAAAAGCTCCAGCTACTGTACCTTCCTGTCTGAAGCAGTTATTGCACCGACAGTTCATTAAGCCTTGTGAGGTGGGCAGAGCATTCCCTTCACTCTTGGCTTGAGGGAAAAAAAAATTAACTTCAGGTCTTCACTTGCCTGAGAACAGACACTAGAAGAGCAGAACACTCCAGTACTCCAGATTGCAAATGTTTTTCATTAACCCATGAGCCAGAGAAAATGGCTCTGACTTAAATTAGAAATAGAAACAAAGGGATTACCAAATAAAGACGGGGACAGCCCCGGGTTACAGTCACCATTTGGTTTGGTTTTGTTTTATTTTGTTTTGTTTTGTTTTTTTCAACCTAACCCAGTTGTGTCTAATGAGAGATTTTTAGATAGCTTGCTCATCTCTTCTGTGACAATCTCTACCAAAGATGATTTTCTGACACACATATTGCTAGCCAGGCATGGGTGGTGCCTCTCTGTAAACTCCCCACTAGGGAAGATGAGGCAAGATAAGCGTCATGAGTTTGAGACCAGCATGGGCTACATAGTGAGTGCCTCCCAATTGGGCCACAGAACGAAACTCAAAAGGTCAAGAGTCAAGGTCTTTACATCTTAACCATCAAAGAAGAGATGTCTAGACACTGGAAAAATGGCTCAGCAGATAAGGGCACTGCCAGCTCTTCCAGAGGACCTGAGTTTGGTTCCCAGCACCCACAGAGTGGCTCAGAGCCATTTTAAAGTCCAGTTTCAGGTCCGATGCTCTTCTTACCTCCACAGGCACCAGGCACTCATGTGGTGCACATATATGCATGAAGGCAAAACGCTCATACACATAAAACAAAACAAATCAATCTAGAGAGGTGCTGGGGGAGGGGTGGGGATGGGGGCTGTTACCTTTATCCTTCTACCTCTAGAAGACCAGGGAAAAAGGAAAGGCTCTGTGTAAGCCCTAATCTCTAGGCAAAGCTGTGTGTTTTCCCACCACTAGGGTGCAGACACCAGGACCTTGCCTGGGAACTTGTTACTACAAGAGATCCTTAATTCAAGCTTCAGCACCGAGGAGGCAAGAGCTCCACACCTGATGCTTTATACTTCTTGTCTTCCCAGGAAGCCCCCCAACCCCCTCCCATACACACACCCAATGAGAAAAGGCTCGTTTTGCATTATTTTTTATGCAAGGTTGCAAAAGGCCATTTCTAGCATGTATGTGATGAACTTTGAGCATATTGTCCCCCGCCGCCAGCCTTGCTACCCTCCAGCCTCTCACCCCTTACTCTTCTCTGTTCCCTAGTTTTGCTTCTGCCTCATGCCTGCAATGTCATCACCTGGGAGGTGAAGTCAGGAGCACAAGGCTTTGAGGTTATCCTTAACTACATACTGAGTTCAAGGGCAACCACCACGAGTATATCAGTCCCTGTCTCAAAATTTTTGAACAATTTAATTAGTATGATGACAAGGATGCTGTCCTAATTAGGTGATAAACATCATAACCAAAGTGCCATGGGAGGAAAGAGTTTATTTGGAGGAAAGAGTTTATTTGGCTTACAGGTGGGGATCACAGCCCGGATCACAGTCAGGCCCTAAGGAAAATCCAGGCATGAACTCAAGGCTGAAACCTGAAGGCAGAGACCATGGAAGATTATTAATTACTGGTTTCTTCCCCGTGGCTTGCTCAGTTTGCTTTCTTATACAACCCAGAACCACCCGCAGTGGACCATCCCAATCAATCACTAAACAAGAAAATGTCTCACAGACATTCCCACAGGCCAATCCAATGGAGACAATTCCTCAACTGAGGTTGTCTTTCTCCAAATAACTCTAGTTTGTGTCAAAATTAACTAGAAAATTATCTGAATACAAAAGAGTAAATACATTCTACAGCATGGATGAATTCTGCAGAAATCATTGTGCTGCATTAGAAGTCACCCATGAAAGGCTATACAACCCATTTTTCTGAAATGTTCAGAAGGGGACATCCTTGGAAAAAATAGACTGGGATTCTGGGAGGAGAAACAGAAAGTGACTGTTAGACACAGGACTTGTCTACGGTCTGATAAAAACATTCTAGAATAGATATCTATAGTAGTTGTGTCATTCTCTGTATAGACTAAAAGCCACTGAATTTTTATTTTTGCTTTGTTTTTGAGACAGAGCCTGCTCGTATAGCCCAGGATGGCCTCAAACCCTTCCTCCTTCCTCAGCCTGATCAGATCAATGTAGTATGCCATTGTACCTTCCTTGGCATACACTTTATTTATTGAAGGGGACACCCATGTGCCTGTAGAGGTCAAAGGACAATTTTCAGAAGTCAGTTCCCTCTTCTCATCATCATCTGGTTTCAGAGATCAAATTCAGATTCTCAATCTTGATGGCAAGAGCCCTTACTGGCTGAACCATCTCGCTGGCCCAAACCACATTTTTTTTTTTTCGAGACAGGGTTTCTCTGTGTAGCCCTGGCTGTCCTGGAACTCACTCTGTAGACCAGGCTGGCCTCGAACTCAGAACTCAGAATTCCACCTGCCTCTGCCTCCAAGTGCTGGGATTAAAGGCGTGCTCCACCACTGCCCGGCTACCACATAGATTTTTGAAGGGTAGATTCTCGGCTGGTATATTGGCATTTTTGACAGGTGTAGTAGGATTATAGAATCCTAGCACTTAGAAGGTAGATGCAGGAAGATCAGGAGTTCAAAGCCAGGTGCAGGTACATGGTGAATTAAATGCCAGCTTGTGCTACCTGGTACTCTTATCTCAGAAAGGGGGAGGCAATATGAATTTTCTGCACATGAATTCTATCTTAATAAAGCTGTAACTTTAAAAAAAAATAGAAGTCAGCCATGCTTGCTTAAATACTTAGGATACTGGAGCATATACATTACCATGAATTTGAAGCCATTCTAGGGTACATAGTAAATACCAGGCTAGCCTGGATTATAGAATGAGACCCTGTCTCAAAAAACAAAACAAACAAAAAATATCAAGGGTGTCAGGGATATATAAAACAAGGGAAAACAGAGGTACACAGGTCTCAGAAGAGGGCTCAGTGGGCAAAGTGTTTGGTGCACAAACATGAGGACCCTAGTTCAGATCCCTGGTA
>JANHMN010000026.1:1203908-1230805 GCA_030674055.1 Rhabdomys pumilio
ACAGTACCCTTGTCTGTCTCTCCTCCCAGTGTGGCCAGCCGCACTGAGTAAACCTCCTTTCTCTACCTTTTAGCATTACTAAATCTCTTTGATTTACAGAGGATGGGTGGCTCAGCTTTTTGGGACTGTTGGAACCCTCCTGCCCTGAAAATTCCAGTGGTAACTTAATTCAAACTAACAAGACATTGCCTAAGAAAGATACTTGATGACTGTGTATTATGGAGTAAAAATGAATTCGCTGAAAACCATCCATTTCCAGCGTGTGAACTGATGCAGATATTGTCCTAGAAAGTGCAGGTGCTGCCACTGCAGGATTTAACTCACTCAGCCTCACACACACCAACCTACCTGGCTTTTCATCACCTGTCCTGGAATAATTCATGTCGATTATAACACACACACACACACACACACACACACACACACACACACAAGCACAACATCAGCAACAGCTGGAACCACTTAAGTCTAATTGTTTCAACTCAACTGCAGAGGAGGTGGTCAGAGCCACTTGGAATGGAAGGGTGCTTCCTGTTTTAAAAGCATTTCCTGTCTCTTTTCCAACATTAATGTGAACGTACAGACACCAGGAATCACTGAGAACGGTCTTTGCAGATGGTCAATGGAAGGAAATCATGTCAGATTCCACATAAATGCACAGAAGAGAAGAGGGCAGACATGCATCTTTCTTGGCTTAAAGGCAACTACTGGCAGTCCCCAGGGCAGCCTACAATCCTGGGGGGCGGGGGGAGGTGTCAGGGGGGAAGGCCTTCTCCAAAACAGTGTGGTCAGAGAATGCTTGAGGTAGACCCAAATAAGAAACAGAGTGGCTTGAGAAACACAAATGGCTGCACGGAGTAGACAATGAAACTTGAAGAAAGCAGAACTCCCTGGGTGAGAGATGGTGGGAACTCGGGCTCAGATAGTTTAGAATAAATAATGGCAAGGGAACAGAGGCGTCTGGAGTGTGTGCTGAGTGTGAGGTCCTTGCCTATGGCTCTGCTACATTTGTAAACGTTTAGCATAATGGGTATTGCACTACAAGGCTGCTATTCACACATATGTAATGGAGGACTGACAAGCCCTTAATTTAACATGTTCACAGCCACTGGGTGAAGCAGCAGCTCACATCTGCAGGAAGCATACCCAGACATCTTTCTGGTTTTTTAATGTAGCTGCTTAGTTTAGGGACCCTGAGCATAAAAGTGGAGGTTGTGGGGGCGGGGGAGGGGTGTCATGTTTCCAGCTTTAAAAAAGAAAGAAAGCTAGAAAATGGGAAGGACCCATGAAAGGAAAAAGCATAGAAAAACAAGTCTAGGAAATAACCAAATCTATTTATAATGGAGGTGGAAATTGATTTCAGAGGTAAGTCTGGGGCCTGACTGTCTGTCTAAGCACAGGCATTTAGACTCTTCAGCTCAAGAGCACTGAGTCCTCACTTGGGCCCATAAGGTAATCAGAAGCAGAAGGAAAGCCTACCATCCTGGTCCTCATTTTCATGTCTGTGTCCTTCACTTTGGCTCATACCTGCTTGACTCCACTCCAGGATCCATCTCATTCCCCTTCAAGGCTCAAAGCACAGGGATGGGTCCTCCTCTTAAACCTGCAGCCACTTTCAGTTCCCAGAGGAGACCATCTCAATATAGCCTCCGTCCACTCTCAGAGGACAATCATCCATGAGGGTGAGGCTGCACCCTGGAGTAGAACTGAGCATCTCCCTAGGAACATTTTGTCCCCTCAAGCAATAAGAACTTCTTTGAGACCACCAAGCAATAAGTACTTCTTCAGGACCACCTAGCAATAAGTACTTCTTCGGGACCACCTTTGAGTATCCAGAGTTGAGATGATGATAAAGGAGCCTACACCATTCTTGGTCTCTCTAGTTGGTATATCAAGACAAGTGGCTGAGTCTCACTAATTGGGGATGTCAAAGCTCTGGCTTTTATCCTAAAAGCTCCAGCTACTGTACCTTCCTGTCTGAAGCAGATATTGCACCGACAATTCATTAAGCCTTGTGAGGTGGGCAGAGCATTCCCTTCACTCTTGGCTTGAGGGAAAAAAAAATTAACTTCAGGTCTTCACTTGCCTGAGAACAGACACTAGAAGAGCAGAACACTCCAGTACTCCAGATTGCAAATGTTTTTCATTAACCCATGAGCCAGAGAAAATGGCTCTGACTTAAATTAGAAATAGAAACAAAGGGATTACCAAATAAAGACGGGGACAGCCCCGGGTTACAGTCACCATTTGGTTTGGTTTTGTTTTATTTTGTTTTGTTTTGTTTTTTTCAACCTAACCCAGTTGTGTCTAATGAGAGATTTTTAGATAGCTTGCTCATCTCTTCTGTGACAATCTCTACCAAAGATGATTTTCTGACACACATATTGCTAGCCAGGCATGGGGGGTGCCTCTCTGTAAACTCCCCACTAGGGAAGATGAGGCAAGATAAGCGTCACGAGTTTGAGACCAGCATGGGCTACATAGCGAGTGCCTCCCAATTGGGCCACAGAACGAAACTCAAAAGGTCAAGAGTCAAGGTCTTTACATCTTAACCATCAAAGAAGAGATGTCTAGACACTGGAAAAATGGCTCAGCAGATAAGGGCACTGCCAGCTCTTCCAGAGGACCTGAGTTTGGTTCCCAGCACCCACAGAGTGGCTCAGAGCCATTTTAAAGTCCAGTTTCAGGTCCGATGCTCTTCTTACCTCCACAGGCACCAGGCACTCATGTGGTGCACATATATGCATGAAGGCAAAACGCTCATACACATAAAACAAAACAAATCAATCTAGAGAGGTGCTGGGGGAGGGGTGGGGATGGGGGCTGTTACCTTTATCCTTCTACCTCTAGAAGACCAGGGAAAAAGGAAAGGCTCTGTGTAAGCCCTAATCTCTAGGCAAAGCTGTGTGTTTTCCCACCACTAGGGTGCAGACACCAGGACCTTGCCTGGGAACTTGTTACTACAAGAGATCCTTAATTCAAGCTTCAGCACCGAGGAGGCAAGAGCTCCACACCTGATGCTTTATACTTCTTGTCTTCCCAGGAAGCCCCCCAACCCCCTCCCATACACACACCCAATGAGAAAAGGCTCGTTTTGCATTATTTTTTATGCAAGGTTGCAAAAGGCCATTTCTAGCATGTATGTGATGAACTTTGAGCATATTGTCCCCCGCCGCCAGCCTTGCTACCCTCCAGCCTCTCACCCCTTACTCTTCTCTGTTCCCTAGTTTTGCTTCTGCCTCATGCCTGCAATGTCATCACCTGGGAGGTGAAGTCAGGAGCACAAGGCTTTGAGGTTATCCTTAACTACATACTGAGTTCAAGGGCAACCACCACGAGTATATCAGTCCCTGTCTCAAAATTTTTGAACAATTTAATTAGTATGATGACAAGGATGCTGTCCTAATTAGGTGATAAACATCATAACCAAAGTGCCATGGGAGGAAAGAGTTTATTTGGAGGAAAGAGTTTATTTGGCTTACAGGTGGGGATCACAGCCCGGATCACAGTCAGGCCCTAAGGAAAATCCAGGCATGAACTCAAGGCTGAAACCTGAAGGCAGAGACCATGGAAGATTATTAATTACTGGTTTCTTCCCCGTGGCTTGCTCAGTTTGCTTTCTTATACAACCCAGAACCACCCGCAGTGGACCATCCCAATCAATCACTAAACAAGAAAATGTCTCACAGACATTCCCACAGGCCAATCCAATGGAGACAATTCCTCAACTGAGGTTGTCTTTCTCCAAATAACTCTAGTTTGTGTCAAAATTAACTAGAAAATTATCTGAATACAAAAGAGTAAATACATTCTACAGCATGGATGAATTCTGCAGAAATCATTGTGCTGCATTAGAAGTCACCCATGAAAAGCTATACAACTCATTTTT
This sequence comes from Rhabdomys pumilio, assembly GCA_030674055.1. Classification (NCBI taxonomy): domain Eukaryota; kingdom Metazoa; phylum Chordata; class Mammalia; order Rodentia; family Muridae; genus Rhabdomys; species Rhabdomys pumilio. Next base: position 1,207,798 of record JANHMN010000026.1, read on the forward strand.
CTGAAATGTCCAGAAGGGGACATCCTTGGAAAAAATAGACTGGGATTCTAGGAGGAGAAACAGAAAGTGACTGTTAGACACAGGACTTGTCTACGGTCTGATAAAAACATTCTAGAATAGATATCTATAGTAGTTGTGTCATTCTCTGTATAGACTAAAAGCCACTGAATTTTTATTTTTGCTTTGTTTTTGAGACAGAGCCTGCTCGTATAGCCCAGGATGGCCTCAAACCCTTCCTCCTTCCTCAGCCTGATCAGATCAATGTAGTATGCCATTGTACCTTCCTTGGCATACACTTTATTTATTGAAGGGGACACCCATGTGCCTGTAGAGGTCAAAGGACAATTTTCAGAAGTCAGTTCCCTCTTCTCATCATCATCTGGTTTCAGAGATCAAATTCAGATTCTCAATCTTGATGGCAAGAGCCCTTACTGGCTGAACCATCTCGCTGGCCCAAACCACATTTTTTTTTTTCGGTTTTTCGAGACAGGGTTTCTCTGTGTAGCCCTGGCTGTCCTGGAACTCACTCTGTAGACCAGGCTGGCCTCGAACTCAGAACTCAGAATTCCGCCTGCCTCTGCCTCCAAGTGCTGGGATTAAAGGCGTGCTCCACCACTGCCCGGCTACCACATAGATTTTTGAAGGGTAGATTCTCGGCTGGTATATTGGCATTTTTGACAGGTGTAGTAGGATTATAGAATCCTAGCACTTAGAAGGTAGATGCAGGAAGATCAGGAGTTCAAAGCCAGGTGAGGTACATGGTGAATTAAATGCCAGCTTGTGCTACCTGGTACTCTTATCTCAGAAAGGGGGAGGCAATATGAATTTTCTGCACATGAATTCTATCTTAATAAAGCTGTAACTTTAAAAAAAATAGAAGTCAGCCATGCTTGCTTAAATACTTAGGATACTGGGGCATAAACATTACTATGAATTTGAAGCCATTCTAGGGTACATAGTAAATACCAGGCTAGCCTGGACTATAGAATGAGACCCTGTCTCAAAAAACAAAACAAACAAAAAATATCAAGGGTGTCAGGGATATATAAAACAAGGGAAAACAGAGGTACACAGGTCTCAGAAGAGGGCTCAGTGGGCAAAGTGTTTGGTGCACAAACATGAGGACCCTAGTTCAGATCCCTGGTATCACATAAAAAACTGAAGCTAGCAGCTCCTGACTGTAACCTGGTGTCATATTTGAAAGGGTCACCCCTGAGACAGCAGAAGGATCACAGAAGCTTGCTGACCATGGCTTAGTCAAAACTTAATTTTTCACTGTGTTAAAAAAGCTCTTTAAAAATGAAACATTGAGCCGGGCGGTGGTGGCACACGCCTTTAATCCCAGCACTTGGGAGGCAGAGGCAGGCAGATTTCTGAGTTCGAGGCCAGCCTGGTCTACAGAGTGAGTTCCAGGACAGCCAGGACTACACAGAAAAACCCTGTCTTGGAAAATCCATAAAAAAAAAAAAAAAAAATAACCTTTAATCTGAATACTTTCAAAATAGGATAAAACAACCATTTCCAGGAAATGCCATAACAGAATAGCAAGTTAGACTTTAGGACAAAGAAACAGTGGAATGCAGGCCTAGAACATTCTGCAGGACAAAAGGCAGTGATTCTTTAACAAGCATGAACAAAGGGGGAGACACAACAAATGTCCTGTGAGGTTATTTCTGAATCTCTGGTTTAATAAAGTTTGTAAAGGGCAGCTTTGGGAATATTCAAGAACTTTTTTCTTCCATTTTTTTTTGTATGGTTCTTTTGGGGGTGGTGGTTTGTTGTTGTTTTTACTTTGAAGCTGAATATCAAAACCTTATTTCTCAAACTGAGTATACTAGCTCTCTCATGTAATCCCAGCATTTGAAGGCTGGGATCAACCCTTAAAACAAACGTTAAAAAAATACACATATTTAAAATCCTGGTCTCTCCCTCTCTTAGTATACCAGCCTCCATATTAAACATCAACTGACTCAGGTCCTTCTCTGGACAGCCACTCCTTCCAATCTGTCCCCCAAATAACATATCAGAGTTACACATGGAGCTGGAGAGATGACTCAGTGGTTAAGAGCTCACACTGATTATGTAGAATTTGGTTCTCAGAACTCATGTCAGGCAGCTCATAACTCTCTGTAATTCCAGCTGACACCATCTTCTGGCCTCTGAGGGTAACTGCACTCACTAGTGTGTGCACAAGCACACACATACAACTAAGAATAAAATAAATCTTCTAAAAACTCATCAGCAACAATAAGAAGAAGAGGGTCACTGGGGAGAGGGCTCAGTGGGCAAAGAACTTGCCACACAAGCCTGAAAACCTGAATTCAGATCCCCAGAACCCATGCAAAGCCACATAGTAGTAGCATGTCTGCAAGCCCATGATCCTATGTAAAGATGGGAAGCAGAGCCAGAAAACATCCCAGAAGCTCAAGGCCAGCCAGCCTGGTGCACACAGTGGTAAACAACCAAGAGACCCTGCCTTAAACAACATGGAAGGAGACCCTCACCCTTGTCCTCTGACTTCCACATGTGTGCCATGGTGCACATACAAAGATTAAAAGATTGGGAGAGGAAACAATGACCTTTGACAGCAGTAATAATTGCTGTTCTTGAGATTTACAAAACTGGAGAAAGAACTAGAGACTGGGTGAAAGTCAGACTGCTGTTATGCTGCCACAGCCCTTGCCTATGAGAAGGCACCTACCAGGTTGCTGGGTCCACTATCTCTCCTCTCTCTCTCTCTCTCTCTCTCTCTCTCTCTCTCTCTCTCTCTCTCACCATGTAACATTGGCTGTTCTGGAACTCTACAGACTCAAGAGTTCTGCTGCCTCTGCCTCCCCAGTGCTGGGATTAAAAGATTAAAGGTTTGCACAATCACAGCCATATTAACCAGCTCTTCTCTCAATAGAGATCTCTCTCTCCCAACACCTCACCATGCACCCAACTGGCTCCCATGTCAAGAACCAACAGAGCCACCCACAGGAGCAGGTACACTGGTGCTATTTGCTGCTGATATACCATGAAGAGTACAGTTTATTCTGGATACTTCCATGAAATGAATAAGCATGGAATTAATCCACCCTGGCCGGGAATGAACAGTGGAAAAGGTTAGCAAGTTTTAGTGTCCCTGTCTTGGTGTGGTGTCCATGAGCGTCATGGTGCCTCTTTATGTGTTTGAAACTTGAAAGAAAGAAAGAGAGAGAGAGAGAGAGAGAGAGAAAGAGAGAGAGAGAGGAAAAGGAGGAGGAGGAGGAAGAGGAAGACAGGAAGGAAGGAAGGAAGGAAGGAAGGAAGATAAATCCGTCTATGAACAGTTCAGTCAATATTCAGGGACCAAGAACCCAATGCATTCATTAGTAGCACAGCTATGATGATTGTAAGAGGCCGGATCACACTGCATGCCACACCTCACTGTGGCCCCAACTCATGTAGCCTAGAAATCCGCTTGAAGCAAGAGCTAATGAGACAGGAAGGAGGGAGGGAGAAAGGGAAGCAGGAAAAGGGCACTCAAGGCAACGTGGTATAAAGAATACTGGACTAGGGGCTGAAAGAGACAACCATGGCCATGGTCTCAGGCATGTATGCTTCCTGCTCTGCAACTCTGGGCCACACAGCTCCTGCCTGAGCCCCATCCCAGGGCTGCTGAGAATATCAAAGGCATACAGTATTAACAAGCCTTCTGTTTCCACCAGCATAGAATCTGACCCAACCACTGACCTTACCCCGCCACACCCCTTACCTTGACCCTGGAAACTTGTCTCTAGCCACAAAACTCACTTTTTCTCCTCTCCACCCCCTAAAGTTCCTCTTTCCAGTTGGGTGGCAGAATACTTTTTCAAAAACATTTTTGTAAAACACTACGGTTCAGGGGAATTTTCAAACAGACCTAGAACACAAGCTTACCCCCCTCCCCAGCACACATCCATCCAGCAATAGCTCTCGAAATCCCTAGCACGCTGTAGTTCTTCTTTTCTTCTGTTCCTAACACAGCTGTGTATCAGCTCGGGACCCCTAAGACCATGTTCTCAGCACAAAGGAGATTTGTTGTCCCAGAGGGAAAAGAGCGGGGAATAAGAGACAAAGGCAGGTGATGGAGGATGAGGGAGGAGAGGAAGGGAGCAAGGGAGGTAATTTGTCCTAGAGGACAAAGTACTGCCTCTAGGTAGTGGATAGAAAGGAGACAGATGTGACCCAGATGTGGTCCATAAAATGGCAGCTTATAAAGGCAAAAGGGGAAACCCCATGTCAGGATGAGGTGTTTAATTTTAATTGGAAATGTTAATTAGGTGAACCAAAGGGGCTTTTGATTGCTGGTCTTCAATATTTTGATAGCTGGACCTTGGTAGTAAGCCTCAGGAGGAGGAAGTGGCCAAATAAGGAATAGACCTGACTGGCAAGCTTTAGGAATGTAATCTAACAGTTTTTAGCAAGGCAGAGGGAATGTAAGAGTCATGTAAGCCAGGCCCAAATTGGCTAGAATCCCTTCGACCTGTCTTTATTTTTTTTCTTTGAGGTTTTTTTGAGGGTGGGGGACTTTTGGTGGTGGTTGTTATGTTTGGCTTTGGGATGAGGTCTCATCATGTAGCCCAGGCTGGCTTTAAACTTGCAGTGACCCTTCTGCCTCTGCCTCCTGAATGCCGGATTACAGGCATGGACCACCATGCTCTGCTTTTTTTGAGTATTTTAAATGAAATCCTGGATACCCTAGTATCCTACCTGCCAGAGTTTTAAGCAGCTAAACTGCGAGGCCCTGCATTTGACCCTCAACACAGAGAGAAAGAGAAAGAAAATCGCAGTTTGTCTGGAAGAGGTCTTTGTGTGGTCAGATTGTTTTAGTCAGGCTCCAACCAGGATTAACATTCTCTGAAGTCTCTTTGAACTTTTACGGGTTCTTTCTGCTTCTTTGACTCCTATGCTATCTTATTTGTTGAGGAAAATAGTATTAGAGGCTGGAGAGACGGCTCAACAGCAAAGAGTCATGCAGTCACGAGGACCTGAGTTCAGATTCCTAGCAGCTACCTAAAAGCCTGTGCCAGTAACCTCAGCTCATGGAGGTGAAGACAGCAGGATTCCTGGAGCTCCCTAGCCAGCCAATTTAGCCAATTGGTAGGTTCCAGGTTCATATTGACCTCTGTGTTGGGAAGAGGAGCAGGGTCACAGGGGGCCGGGCCATTGAAGAGGATATCCCTAGCCACAGGCAAATGTAACATACTCTAATCACTCCTGGCAAGGGGCCATCACAAGGACCACTGGGCACATGATCTCCTGCAGACATCCAGGCACACACCAACATACATGAGCCACAAACAGACAGGCAAATGCAGACCTGACAAACCATAGTGAGGTCTACACACTGGACTACAGACAGACATGCAGACAGGTTGAAGACAAAGGTAAAAACACAGCCCCCTGACCTCAAGGCCGTATTTATACAAAGCCTACACAAAGGCGACATTCTGCCAGGAATAGTTATGAGTTTACATCTCTGATTACTTTGTGGTTCCCCAGACACCCAGTGTCAGCCACCTTTTGTTGGCTTATGCTCCCACCCCATGTATAGCATCAGTCATCTTGATCCATGCCAGGTATCCATATCAGTGTCACGGTGTCTATACATAAACTGGCCCATACAGCCCTCTGTTCCCTGCACACACACACACACACACACACACACACACACACACACATGCTTGCCCCCCACCACGCACACATCCCATGTCACTAGCTTACTTAGAAATGTCAAATTTCTTCCTTCGCTTTGGAGTCTAGCAGTCATTTGTGTATTGGTTAACTCCACAGCACTCACTATGTCCATCTGTCCACATGCACACACCTGGAAATGACTGTCATATGACAGTAAAGCCCTGTCCCCATAGGGCTCAGACTAACTGGGAAGACAGGGCAGCAAGCAAAGGAAGGAACAAAGTATTCCTTCCCAATGCACTCCTTCCTGTATGTATTCCTCCCAAATGAAATGTTTCATTCTCAAAACTTACAAGGCTCAGCAAGTTCAGGAAACTTACAAGACTCGCAAGACCCCCTCCCTAAGCTTATATGAACAATAAAAATTTGCTGTGCATAGACTCTTCCATGAAGCAGCCTACAAGTTGTGCAGAAGCTCTAGAGATACATTTTGTGAGTTATCATCCATGTTAGGTGGGCTTTTTTAGTGATTGATTTTTAGAAACCCCTGAGTTTGTAAGTAACCCCAAAACTGGTTGGTTTGCTGAACTAGACTTGGGTAGAATCATTTATTTTGTTATAGGGGCCACATCTGAAGAACAGGCATTTGTTCACATCTTCCCAGCATGCTTCAAGGAGTGAGCAAGTATGGAACCCACTTGGAAAGAATGCATGAGGTCTGAGAGCTGGGAGCAGGATGGGGTACCTCTGAGAGAGACATGTGCGTTGTTCCAGATAGAAGAGAAGTGCCAATACCTAGATGGGGCTATTGAGGTAAAAACCTTTGTACCACAAGCCTAGTGATCAGAATTCTATCCCTGGAGCCCACAGTGGAAAGGGAGAATGGACTCCATAAAGTAGCCTCTGACAAAGAAGTTCTTGCTTACCTACAATCACACATGCACACCACATGCATATAAACAGGCAGTAATAATAATTAATGAAATAAAAAATTGTAAAAGATCTACATGGAATGGGAGCAGAGAGGGAAAGAAGGCAGGAGTGTAGAGCCCACACTAGGAGGCCAGGCTATAGCATGACGGCTAAGAGACAGGCCAGACTGGTGGAGACACACTGGGAGCAGTATGAAGTTTATCAACTACAAATGAAAAGCATGGAGCTCTGCCAGCTGGAACCCAAGGTCTGTTATAAGCACTATGACTACAGCCTGTATGAGCATCTATCTGTCCCTGCCAAGAACATGCCAAGTTCCATTCCTGGCTTTTGACTGGGTCTCACGAGGAGCAATATCTCCATATCTGAGCCATGGCCCCGCCTCTTACACTTCTTAGAGCCAATCTCCATCATATTGTAGCTGCATCTATGCTGGGGGGAACATTTCTAGACCACTTGACGAGCTTGGGTCCTGCTCCAAATTGTTCCTTCCATGAACTTCTGCTTCAGGGGATGCTGCACGTGATAACAGTCCTATTATCAGTGTGATCATTGGCTGAATGTCACCTCTCTCATGACATGACACTGTGGGCATGGAACACTGGTCTTATTTTCAGTCTGTCACAAGCTTCACATTGTGCCTAGCACATTAAGAAGTTAATTAAAGCTTTGATCCCAGCATTTAGGAGGTAGAGGCATATGGATCTCTGTGAGTTCCAAGCCAGCCTGGTATACATAATGAGTTCCAGGCAGCCAAGGCTATGTAGAAAGACTCTGTCAATTAATAAAATAATAGTAATAATAATAATAACATCTGTAGAATGAATGAATGGATAATGGATCTTAACACTGAAATATTGCATATACATGCATACACACACAGAGGGGGGGCTGGGAATATATACTCAGTTAGTAGAATGTTTGCCTAGTATGCATGAAATCCCAGGGTTCAAACCCTAGCACTACATAAAGTAAATATGGCAGTGCATACCTGTAATACTACCATTCAAGAGATAGAGGCAAAAGGATCAGATATTCAATCCTTGGTAGACACATTGGGAGTTCAAAGCCAGTCTGGGTCACATGAGACCCTGGTTCAAAATAATAATAATTCTAATGTCCTGAGAAAGTAAATGCAATTAACAATTAACCATCATGTTACTAAAAATAATAGCAACAAGCCTTTATTTTTAGCTTTTGAAGTAGGGTCTTACTCCAGTCCAGGCTATCTTTGGATTCATCGTGTAGCACAAGGGGGCTTGATGCCTCTTGGAGTAATGGCATTATTACAGGCTTGTGCCACCATGCAAAAGAAGAAGTATTGAAAGTCCAAAATAAAATTAGTCTGGGGACATTTTTTTCTCAAACTTCTTCATTCCATTCATCTGCTACTTTATCAGAATAATGATTTGGCTTCAATTAGAAGTTGATCACTATAATTAGTCAATTATATTTCAGTCTTTGCTGGAATTACTACTCTTGGATTCTGAGATTCAACCACAGTCATTGCTCAACCACTGGGGAACCTGGGGAAAATAAGAAGCATGTGCTTTCATCTAGGAATCATAGTCCCAGGCTAAAGCTAGATGATCAGGGTTTAAGATCGGCTAAAATGGCCATCTTCCTTCCTGACCCAGAGCCCCTGAGAGGGGAACAACAGCTTCAAATAGCAGTCCATGAAGGTCCTGTGAGGTAGTAAGTCAAGTAGTATTACCCATGAACAACTGGAAGGTTGTGGGTGTTCATATGTGTTCATGCATGTGAGTATATATGTGTAGATTATACAATAAATTTCTGCATGTACATGTATATGCATGCAGGCACATGGTCCTGTGCATTTGAAAGCCAGATGTCTGTATCAGTTGTCTTGTTCAGTCACTTTCCACATTATTTTTTGAGACACTGTCTGTCACTGAACCTGGGGTTTGTTGATTAGGCTAGAAACATTGACCAGCAATCCAGAAACAAGACCCAGGAATCCTCCGCCTTTGCCTCCACCAAGTGCTGAGACTACAGGCTTGTTGCTGTGCCTGCCTTTTCTCCCCTGGGTTCTGGGGAATCAAACCCCAGTCCTCACAGTTGCAGGGCAAGCTCTTTAGCCCATAATCATTTTGTTGCTAAAGATATTCTATTTCCAACTGTATGGAAGGTTTTTTTGAACAAAACAGACTGAGATAATAAATCATAACTAAATTGCTTACCCATCTTTATGACTCATGGGCAAATAATTTAATAATCACTAAAATCATGTTCTAGAAATTATTTCATTGCCTTACACACCCAATGAGGGTGGCCAGTCAACATGATAGCAAGCATGCAAACCGAGACAACATTCCAATCAAAGGCAGCAAATGTTTCCGTTACTCGGAACAACTTTACAATAGTTTTGAAAAACTCTCACCCACAGAGTTTAAGGTTCATGGGTCATGGCAGCAAGGCTCTGAAATTTCCAGTACTTTAGGCTCTGGATGGGGCTCAGCCCCTGGATGGGATCTGATGAATAACTGGTTTTATTGGTTGGACTCTAATGATGGCCATTCAGTACCATTTCTCTGGGGAATCACACATCGTAAAGCAGCGGGGGTCGGGATTCTGATGAGGTCCACAGGAGGGAACTAGTATCCGACATGGAGCCTGCCTCTTCCACATGACATTCCAACAATGCTTTCTTCCTGTCCTTATACTTAGTGTCTTGATATTCATATATATATGACCAGCCCTTGGGCATTTGGGCTTCAGGAGCCCTTTGAATACCTAACAGTTTTGACGATTCCCCCAAGACCGTAATCAACATTTAATCATATGGGAAAGGGAAGCAAAGATCAAGTTAAATACTTAAACAACATTTTAATAATGAATTTGTTACATGTTAACAAAAACAACATTATTTTAATGCAGGTGATTATGTTCCCAACCAAAAATACATTTGGAGAGAGATGAGATTTTGCTTCCCATGTTTGCAAACCAACCTGATGTCCAACTGTATGGAGGCAGACAGATGCTTCTACGTTTGCCCTGTGGGCACAGACATGTGGGCACCATGCATCCTCTAGTGAACTCCATCATACATTCCTGAGCAACTAAACTCTAAAAGCAGTTGAGGCTAGCAAGATGGCACAGCAGATAAAGGCTTTTGTCTCACAGCCTGAAGTCTTGAGTTACCTAAATCCCATCCTTGCAGCTCATAGCAACAGAAGAAAACCCATTTCTAAGATCTCCCCCTCTAGGCTCCACACATGTACCCATATGTACACATGCACACATATATGCCAAATGCTGTGTTATCATCATCATCATCATCATCATCATCACCGTGCTTAATAGAATAAATAATGAGCTGGAGAGATTGGTCAGCAGTTAAGAACATTTAACCCGGGTTCCATTTTCAACAGATAGATGGGATCCCCGGTCCCAGAGGGGAATCTGTTACTCTCTTCTGGCATCTTCTAGTATGACACATTACGTGGTGCTCAGACATACATGCAGGCAAGCACACACATACATAAAATACAAATGGGGGGGAGAAGAAACCAAAAACTTAGTGTTCTGTAAAATAATCTCCATCTTCTGAATTTCTTTTTTTTTTGTTTTGTTTTGTTTTGTTTTGTTGTTGTTTTTTTTTGGTTTTTCAAGACAGGGTTTCTCTGTGTAGCCCTGGCTGTCCTGGAACTCACTCTGTAGACCAGGCTGGCCTCGAACTCAGAAATCCACCTGCCTCTGCCTCCCAAGTGCTGGGATTACAGGCGTGTGCCACCACTGCCCGGCTGTTCTGAGTTTCTTGACCTCAGGGATGCCTGGGCCACACTTGGGAAGTTACCTCTTTGGAGCGTTATTAAGGATAGCTGTCATTTTTAGAACTCCCAAATCGTCTTGTTTGCTTATTGAGAGAGTTTCCTGGACCCCAGGATATCCTCAAACTCATGATCCTTCTACTTCTACCCCCTCGGTGCTGAGACTGCAAGCCTATGCCACTATCTCCAGTCCATTTGTGTATTTATTTTACTCTTTCCCCTTGTAAAACAGTGTCTCCAGGCTTCCGCTTCTTCTCCCTGACTGTTGGCTTGAGGCTTGAGTGTCTGCTAGACACAGGATATTCTCCATCTGGTTTCTTTGGTGGCTTCCGGCACCAGAGTTAAATCAGGCTAAAGTCTCTTGACCCCTAGCTCCATCCGGCTTGTTTAGTCTGGTGCTTTGCTTGTTCGGGGAGTTTTTAAAATTGAGAGAAAGAGTGAGGGGACCAGGACCAGGGGTGAATCGACCCATGACACACAGGACAACTTGGATGAGTCAGTTTTCTTCTTCCAGTATGTAGGTCTTAGGGATAGGGGTAGGAATTTGGGTTGTCAGGATTGCCTTTTACCCAGTGAGTCACCTCACAGGCTATTTCCTGGCTTTTAAAGACAGACTCCATAGTCCAGGCTGGCCTAACTCCAGATCTAATTGTCTTTACCTCCCAAATGTGGCATTTCAGGCAAGTACCACCATGACCCCTGCCCACCTTCTCGCCTTGTGTGGAATCTGACAGACATTACTGATACACCTCAGATAGCTTCTCAGATCCACCCTTTTTGATAGTTATCAAACTCATTGCTTGGGTTACCACTGTACTTAGTATGGTTTAAAAGGAAACAAGAGGGCCAGTATGTAGTGCAGTTGGTAGAATTCTTATCTTGCATGCAGGAAGTCCTGGTTTTGATTCCTAACTCCTCCCTAACACATCCCTAAAAGGGGGAAGGGCTGGGAGAAGCCTCAATACTACATAAAATTGATGTATATGCTTTAATATTTTGATTGTGTTTCATCACGTTGTTTTCTTTGGTCAGGGGAAGAATTTCATTATGTGTATTTCAAAGCATGCTAAAGTCTATAGGCTTCTCCAGGCTTCCCACGATGGGGCCAGGGCAATCAGCCAGCAAAGGGTGAGAGTTCTTTGTGGGTGTGACCCATTCTTTCTAGGCAAAGCTGACAAGCTGCACGTGGGTGTTGTCCCATGCTATCTGCCCAGGCCAGGCTGAGAGAATAGCCACTCCCCCGCAGGACAAGCCCCAGACGCCGTCTGTGTACTCCCCCCTCCCCCCCCCCCACACACACTTGTGGAATGCACACAGGCTTTATATCAAATCCACATGATGTCCCGGAGCAGCACGAAAGGGCTTGACCAAGCTAACAGAGCACCCAGGCCCTGTGAGCACTGGAGAGGTTCAAGGGAGCTAAAAGGTCATGAAGTCTTGCTCCTCATATGGGGCTCCTGGGTGACACCCTCAGTCACAGGAAATTGGATCACCAGGGCGCCCTGCGTTCCCAGTCCTGACCTCTGTACTCTGAAATCAGCCCAACTAAGAGAACAGAATCTCTGCCAAGACGTAGCCAGAACCCACGCACACAGATGCAAGGGGCTGTCCGCTGAACTCTGGGGCGCAGCAGGAGGGTTCCTCTGTCCTTTCTAGCTCTTCGTCGGCAGAGTCCCTAGGCATGCTCGCAGGACACAAACCAATTCTGGCCATTGCGCTGCGGGGTACTGGGACCTGTCCCAGAAGGAAGGCGAGAAGCACAAGGAATCAAGAAGGAAAACTACCCGAGGTCCCCAGGTCCTGGTAGGGCGCACGCGGAGATGAGTGGATCCCTGAGGCAGATGCCATCCTAGACTTACTACTGAGGTGACAGACGCGATCCTCTAGATGCGCAGACCCAACGGAGAGCCCCGCACCGGGACAGCTAGCAGTCGGTCCCCGAGGGCGACGCCCAAGTTCCACATCTGTCTCTCTGGACTGGCGCCCCCAGCATACCCTGGCCTTCCTCCCCACTCGGCCCCAACTCACATAGACCGACGTGATGTCGGAACGATCATAGAAGCTCAGTTCTCCGATCAATTCCAGGGAGGGGGACACCACGTCATCCCCGGCCTCCAGCTCTAGGTCCCCCTGCCCAGGGCCGAAGGGGAAGAGTTCCTGGCGGCTCAGACAGCCTCCGGGCCCCGCCAGCAGCAGCAGCTGCAGCAGCACCCACGTCCACATCGCCCAGCTCCAGCCGCTCGAGTCCAGCATGTTTCCCAACTGTGGTCCGGCAATCCCGGCAGTTTAGCAGCTCAGGCGGAGGAGGCGGAGACGTAACCCTACGCCCCTCGGCAGTCCCTCCTCAACTCCCGCCTCCCGTCGTCCCCACCCCTGGAAATGGAGAGGAGAACCGAGGGGCTATGGGGGAGGTCCCGCCCGCCCCGTCTACCAATGGCAGCGAGCAGTAGGGAGAGGGGCGACACCAAGGTCCCCCCCGCGCAGCAGTGGGCGTTGGTTCCCTGAATTCCGGATCCAACCCGACGGTGGGCTCCTATCCAGAAAGAAGGAACTCTGCAACAGCATTCTGCAGTTAGGCAAGTTCCTGGAGAGCGGGCAACCAGGAAACAAACACTCTGAGGCCAGGGACAAAGCCCACCCTAGAAAGGAGACTGAGCGGGTGCTGGAATTGAGCAAAAGTTATAGGACTCCGCAGGAAACAGGAGCCCACACCTGCCAGACAAAGTCACAACTGTGGGACACACTTCAAAGTCAGATTTGCTTGGACACCAAGGAATAAAGACGGTTTGCGACTGAAGTAATTGGTCAGAGAAAGCTTCTGTGTGGCTTCCTGGGACTCAAAGCAGGTTTTCTGGAAGCAACGCAGTTTCATCCTAGGCTAGAGAAAGGTGGTCCTGGGAGGTGGAAGGTGGGGGCAGGGTGGGTTCCAGGGACCTGATCATCTCTCCTCGCAGAGAATTTGGGAGGGATGTTTCAAGTAAAGTTGAATTACAAATCCAAGAATCTGAGCTCCCCTAAAGACTCAGAGAATCCTGGACAGTCCTCGATAAAGAGAACTTTTAAGTGATATTTCCAATCAGCTGTTGATCGCTAATTTGACACCTTAAGTGAAAATATAGAGAGAAGCCACTGCAACAACCTTGCCAGGAACTGGGGGTGACCCGTGAGAAGGTAAGAGGTTGAGATAGACAGGAAATTAATAGACATTGCCGTGAGAGAAAGAATGAGACCTAGAAGAAATGAAGTTAAAGTTGAATTCCACCGGAAGGCTGGAAAACTAGTGCTGGCTTTGAAAGCAAGGGAAGAGGATGCTGGGGATGTGGGAGAGCCGACCCTTGACTCAGAGGGGTCAACAGGATGCCCCTGTTTCCTCTCAGCTCCTGAGAGGAAAGACCTGGAACCTCCATTAATTCTCCCAGTATACAGAAAATTGTGTGTGATGGGGCTAATGGAGAACGTGAGCCTTGGACCAGCAAAATCATGAAGAAAGAGACAAATGGAATACAGCTCCTGAGCATAAAGTTATTGATCTATGGGAGATGCCCTTTCATTTAAGCTCTTGATTGGTCAGCAATAACAGGACCAATGTTATTTCTAGGCACCCAGTGTTCTATGTTCAGTATTTCCTCTTAGGTTCTCAATAATAGGTCCTTCTGCTGGCATGGCCAACACTTTACCCAGCTGAGCCATCTCTCCAGTTCTGGGCATGCACAAATACATGCATACACATGTATACACACACACACACACACACACACACACAGAAAGAGAGAGAGAGAGAGAGAGAGAGAGAGAGAGAGAGAGCATGGGAATGAAACCTAGGGCTTCATAATGCTAGGCAAACACTCTGGCCAGACCCTTGTTTTATTTTGAGACAGGGTCTCATTACATAGTTCAGGCTGGCCTTAGTTCATGGCAGTCTACTAGCCTCAGACTCCTGAATACAAGTGTGAGCCACTACACCGGCTGGTTATTAGTTTATTTGCAGTGCAAAGACTCAAACCCAGGGCTTTACACACAGCAAGCCCCTCAACCACTGCGTGGACTTGAAATCTCTACACTAAGTTGCATCTGTGCTGCTATGTTATTACCCCCTTGTGAGTCTGCTGTCAGATCTACTGTACAGCTCTGACCCTTCCATAGGCCCAGGTGTCCTTCCTAGCTCCCCGACAACCCCATGCCATCTGTGCATTGCAAGACTGATGTCTAAAATCCTAGGCCTTAGCTTGCCTTGTTTTAGTCACTGAGAATGTTGTGCAGTGGCTTGGGTTCCCCTGCAGAGTACTCAATAAACCCTACAGCACTGAGACCAAGTAGAGGCCGAGAAAGTGAGCTCACCAGCCTTTTCCCAATCTTTCTTTTTCCCTCAACCCCCATCCCAAGCTTGGTACTCATCAGGGCTGTCCTGAAGCTGTGGTCCGTGCCTGGAATGTGCTTATCCCTCTCACAGATTCTCTCCCTTTTTGGTACTCAGACAGCTGCTGAAACTCCCATTGGCCGGTGGAATTTTTCTTGGTGACTGTAGGAGCAGAGCCGCCCTCCTCCTCCTCCACCCTCCCACCCCCCTTTACTAGCTGCAGGAGCATAGCAAGAGCACAAAGTTTCTGTATCCCTCTCATTTGATCAGGATATTCACAGGGACAATTGAGGAATTGTTATGAGGGTTAGATAAGGTGATCCCTGAAATTAGACAAAGTACATAATCCAGTTAACGCAAAGCCTCCGTTATTATCCGGACTGGTTGTTTTCAAGACGTTGATTAGCTCAATATCTCTCGAGAAGGTATCAGTTGAGTCAGATACCACAGTCTTGAATACATAATCCCTTTTGTGAGAAAATGGCAATATCCTGGAGGGGAGAAGGGCAAGATAATGGCCCAACAAATACCCAGTGAGTGAGGTGAGATGCTGCTTGTGGGGTGATTGGCTTCTACTTGGTGCTCTCTGGAGCCTACTGCAGCTATAGCCAAATAGCCAGGAACCATGTGGTGAATTTGGGGAGCCACATCCAGTCTCACACAACTAGTGAAAAAGCAAGGGCTTATGCCTTGCTTCTTTGACCCCAAAACTGATATATCATCTTGTCTTTCCATGGCAGCCAAGGTTTTTGCAAACCTAAACGGAGCCCTTGGTCTCTCGACACGGTAGATGCATTTGGTCCAGTGTTGGTAGCTAACAGCCACACTCTACGTGTGTTTATGGTTCCTTACTTCATCAGCCTGTACTGTAAACTGTCCGTCACTATTTATAGCTCTGCATTCACTTCCTGTCGCCCTGTAGCTGGGAGACATGATTCTACTGCTGCGAATCCCAGCAGGACACTGCCGGCTGTGTCGCTTGTTCCTTTAGGATTTACACTTCAGATATTTCTCATAATCTGCATCATAAACTGTGCTCTGAACATTTTTCAAATGTATACAAAGGCCAGGTGTGGTGGTACACACCTGCAGCTCTAGCATTTGGGAGGTGGGATGGGGAATCAAGGCCATCCTCAACTGCTTAGTGTACTCAGGGCCAGCCTGGGCCAAAACAATGAAACCGGTTATAATAATGTGATTTTTTTTTTCAAATTGTTTCATGTAATTTTTTTTTTTCATCCTTTGGAACAAGGATCTATGTCCTAACTCTAGGGCACTATGTGCACATGAAAAGGGTTAACTTTGGGCTGGAGAGATGGCTCAGCAGTTAAGAGCACTGACTGATCTTCCAGAGGTCCTGAATTCAATTCCCAACAACCACAGGGTGGCTCACAACCATCTGTAATGGGATACGATGCCCTCTTCTGGTGTGTGTCTGAGGACAGTGACAGTGTACTCACACACATGAAATAAATAAATAAATCTAAAAAAAAAAAAGAAGAAGAAGAAAGGAAGGGCGGAAGGAAGGAAGGAAGGAAGGAAGGAAGGAAGGAAGGAAGGAAGGAAGGAAGGGGTTAACTTTTTAAGACTTCAGTAGGCCAGACATAATGGCACACACCTGTAATCCCAACACGTGGGAGGTAAAGACAGGACAAGAGTTCAAAGTCATCCTTGATTACATAGAAAGGTTTGAAGCCAGCTGAGGCTATATGAAACCCAGTTTCAGTAAATGAAACAAGGGAATCAGGAGGTGGTTTATTAGATTAAAGTGCTTGCCCTGCGAGTATGAATGTGGAGAGTTACCATCCCCAGAACCCTGACAGATGTCAGGCAGGTGTGGTGACCTACCTGGAATTCTAACCTCTGAAGATGGAGACAAAGGTTGCTCAGAGAAGTCTGTCTAGTAAGACTTGCGGGATCCATGAACTCTGGATTTGATTGAATAAGGTGAAAGCACACTTAAAGATGATTCCTGATATTAATCTCAGGCCTCCACATTCGTGTGCTGCAAGTGTACATGCACCTTACATATGTTCCTACACATGTAAAACTTACACACACACACTACACGAAAATTAAAAATGAAACTTTAATAATACTGTTTCGTTTTGATATTTTGTTAAGGTTGACCTGTCTGGTACTCATGTGGTCCCGGCTGGCCTCCAACTCACAGCAATTGTCCTGCCTCAGTTTTCCAAGTACTGGGATTACAGATATATGTCTCCACTGAAGGCATCAATGATGCTTTTAAGGATAATTTGGGGCTAGAGAGATGGCTCAGCGGTTAAGAGCACCCACTGTTCTTTCAGAGGCCCTGAGTTTAATTCCTAGCAACCACATGGTGGCTCACAACCATCTGTAATGGGATCTGATGCCCTCTTCTTGTATGTCTGAAGAGAGCAATGGTGTACTCGTATACATAAAATAAATAAATAAATAAATAAATAAATAAATAAATAAATCTTTTTTAAAAAAGAAGAAGAAGAATTTGGTAACTTCACTAGCAGCAAACAAACCCAGAATTCTATAAAATTCCTTTTTTAAAAATGTGGGCTGGGGTACAGCACCATGGTAGATCATGCATTTCTTTTTAAATTTTAAGTTAAAGAAAAAAAAAGATAGGTGTGGCTGTTCATGCTTGTTATTTCAGCACTAGGGAGGCAGAGTCTAGAGAGGAAGATTCTGGTGTTTGTTCTTGGCAGTTTCTAGGCCAGTGAGAGACTCTATCTCAAAAAGCAAGGTGGGAGCTGGAGAGATAATTCATCAGTAAAGTTCGTCTATTGTTCCTGCAGAGGATCAAAGTTTGATGTCCAGCATCCACATCTGGCAGCTCACAATTGTCTGTAACTCTCCAGCAGATATGCTTCTATCCATGTCTAGATGCTGTTTACAAGATCTCAGAGGACTCAAACAGTGTTCTGGAGAGTTTTATGTCAACTTGACGCAGGTTCGAGTCATATCTGAGAGGAGGGAACCTCGGTTGACAAAATGTATCCACAAGATTGGTCTGAGGATCAGTCTGTAGGGCATTTTCTTAATTAATAATTGATGTGATTGTCCAGTATATTGGGGTGGTGCCAACCCTGGGCAGTTGGTCATGGGTATCATAAGAAGGGTAAGAAAGCCATGAGGAGCAAGCAGTAAGTAGCACTCCTCCATGGCCTCTGCACCAGCTCCTGCCTCCAGGTTCCTACCCTGTTTGAATTCTTTTCCTGACTGCTTTTGATGATGTACTGTTATATGGAGTAAAACAAATCCTTTCCTCCCCTAATTGCTTTTGGTCATGGTGTTTCATCCATCAATAGAAACCCTGAGGAAGACGATTAGACCACCAAAAGTCCCATCATGGCATGTGACAACTCATCATTAGACTGCTAACCCTCAGTCAACCTTCTACTTCTTATATAGCTTAGCATCACTCCCCCTCAGCCCAGGCCCACAGGCATCTGGAACTGAGACAAGAGAGATCGATGGCTGCAGGCCCAGGTGAGGGTCTAGGATACCTTTCCCTCCTTCTAAGATGTAATATCAAAAGTCCTACTACCACCACTATGGGCAAAGCTATCAAATGTCTATCATTGTACCACTTGCTTATTTTGTTGCCATGACTATAGAGTCAAGGTAGTCTGTGGGTCACCACAACCATCTCAGCTCTAAAATGGTCAGGAGTTACATGGCCCTGTAAGACCTAGAAGACATAGTGAGTTCAGAGTTCTATAAAAGCCAGTGTGTGCAGTTGGAAGCCATTAGGCTTTAATGTGTCAGATGCTGGAATCCCAAGGCCGGTGCTGAGCTGCTGTCCCCACCCTCACCTCCAGGGTGAGGACCGAGGTGTGTATCACATCTGCCACATCTGGTTCGTCAGTCAACATCAACACAGGGTGGAGTTTGGCTTCCTGCTGTCACTGGCCTAACCTCCAGAGTTCTTTTTCAGAGACTCACCTCAGGCAAAAACTGGATCTGTGGCTTGATGGCCAAGCAGCCTAAAAGAATTTCAGGATGAGCAGAGCTGGAGCTTATTCAAAACAGAAAGGTGCTCAGAGAAAGGACGTGAGTGTCTCCAAGTGACTTCATAGAAGATTCCGGAAGCTTTTGGAATTTTGTTGTACGACAGGTTCAACTTCCTCCTTCTGTTTCTCTTTTCCAAAATTGAGATTAGAGAAGTGGCTTCAGGGGTGACTTCTGAATTACAATCTGATAAGATAAAACCAGGAACCACTAGGGTTGCGTAAGGGTTTGGGGTTGTGTAAGGGTTGGTGTCCTTTTATGGTAAATTCCATTTCTAGGGAGATGACTGGAAAATTGCAGGCTGGCAGAAAGAAAGGCCTTAAGCTAATGCTGATAACTGCATTTGAATGCCCCCTTCTCAGCCAGCAAGACTTCTGCCAGACTCCAGAGTTAGTGCTGGTTCCATTCCTCCCATAATTCCCTACTCTATCTTCTTCTGGCCACTCCATTCTGATTCTGTATGCTTTCCCAGCCTCTGATAAAGAGAAGGCCTTGCTCTCTGGCCCTTCCATGAATATGCCTTTGAAAATCAAATTCTAACTGAAGACACCTTCCCACTGCTGTTTTGAATTTTTTCAATGAACTTTGAGGAAACACTCATCAAATTCCTTCATTTGCTCAGACCTACTGTGTGCTGGGCATTGTTTCCAGCAGGGATAAAATCCTTCTCTATAGACGGCCAGCCAGATGGTAAATGTTTAGGCTTTGTGGACCACAAGGAAAAATTCTTAACCTTTCTAATAAGTTTTCTCACCAGAGTCGTGCTTTTTCCTTTTAAAACGTAAAACCATTTCCAGGTGACACAAGAATGAATGGACTTGCTCTGGCCTATGGGCTGTCAGTTGTCCTGGTCTCTGAAAAAACAAAAACAAACAAAAACAAAACAAAAAAAACATGTTAAACTTTCTCTCTAGCTGAGGGGCACAGCAGTCAACAGAATAAGAGTCAGAATAAGAGTGTGCTGTGACTTTTAGAGGTGGGGCCAGGTGGGAAGAAGTAATCAGGTGCCAGGGGCTCCACCCTTGAAGGAATTAACTATTTCCTGGAACAGGATTTTCAAGGACTGGATTCCTTACCTAGAGATGTTTGTTGAGATGGAATCTATTTTTCTTCTGCACAAACTGCTCACAACTCCTGCACAGACCCCCAACCAAGGAGACTGTAGTGGTTAGTTTTTGTCAGCTTGACACAGCTTGAATCCTCAAGCTTAACTGAGAAACTGTCTCCATTAGATTGGACTATAGGCAGGTCTGTGAGACTATTTATTGAAACTTTGATACAGGGTCTCTCTCCCTGCAGCCTTGGCTGGCCTGGAACTCACAGAAACCCACCTGCTCCTGCCAAGTGAGGAAATTAAAAGTGTGAGCTACCTTTTCCCAGCCACATCTGTTATTTTTTTATTAATGGATGATGTAGGAGAGCCAGCCCATTGTGCGTGAATATTTCCATCCCTGAGCAGGTGGTCTTTGGTTGTATAAAGAAATCAGGCTGGGTGAGCCATTAGTCCTCCGTGGCCTCTGCTTCAGTTCCTACCTCCAGGTTCCTGCCTTTAGGTCCTATCCTGAGACAAGAAAGACACCCTAAATCAGAGTATTCTGGGGGAAAAAAATGCCACTGTGATCTCACCCAATGAGTGCTTCTGATTTTACCCTACCAGTCCCTCAGAATACTGTGGGGGAGTTGTCTAGTTCCCAAGTTATCTATTTTAATAGTCTCACAATTTTGGAATCTCTGTGTCTATGAAAGTTTCATGGGCAGAGATAAAAAGACATGTAACAACTTTCTTTAAAAAAAACAAAATTACAGCCAGGCAGTGGTGGCACATACCTTTAATCCCAGCACTTGGGAGGCAGAGGCAGGCAGAATTCTGAGTTCAAGGCCAGCCTGGTCTACAGAGTGGGTTCCAGGACAGCCAGGGCTACACAGAAAAACCCTGTCTTGAAAAAAAAAAAAAATACATGGGGGTTTTCACTATGTAGACAAAGCTGGCCTTGAACTTGTGGAGAGTCTCTTGCCTCTGTCTCCTAGGTGCTGAAATTACAGGCATGCACTGCCATACCCTGTTACAATTTACTGTTCTCACCTTCTAAAGCTAGTACATTTAAATTCCCAAAGAGAAATGATATCAGAATCAGGGTTCTTTTAACTATATAGGCTTAACCCTCATGTTGTATAAATTACATATATATGTGTAATAATTATATAGTGCTGGTGAGGTTTTATAGCAAGAGTATGTAATTATGTATAATACACAAGGATAATAAGTGTAATTTTTTTTTTAACAGTTTTACCACAGGTGAATAAAAGCTTTCTCACAGACCACAGCAGCCTGTGCTTGCCAGGAGCCCATGGCTGCAAGGGAAGCCTGGCTCTGCCTGGGGACACCAGGTCCTGCTGTGCCCCTCCCCCTTCTCTCACTTCCAGCCATTCTGACCCCACCTGCCCTGTCCCCAGCCTTCTATCATCCCAAAATGCCTTCCCTTCTCCCCATGCCCTTCCCTACTGGGTCTTCATTCAGTACCTCCTCCTAGTTTCAATAAACCTTGCTCCTGTGTTTCCAGAGCTGCTGCTTGCTTTGTTCTTACACCCTTGGGAAGACAGGCTTGGCCACACAAGCCTTAGACTACAGCAACCTACCCTGAGAACAGACTCACTTCTCCTAGCTCTGAAGGCCTGTGATCAAAGTCCTTCTCTTGGAGTCCTTACAAAGCAGAAGAGGGAGCGGTCAGCTGGAGCAGAAGTAGACAAAGCTGGATGAGGCTTGGGGGTTTATAAGAGGGAGTAACTAGAGGAAACTAGAGTTTCCTCCTCCTGTGGGGAAACTTTAACACTTCTGAGATTGAAGGCCTCTTGAAGATAACTACACCTGATCTGTTCAAGGACAGTAGGAGCTTGCCTTGAAATAATGAAAATAAATATAACCAAAAATAAATTTTTAAAAAAAGTTGTGAATGTAGCTCAGCAGTAGCACTTCTACAGTGTAGTCTAGGTTGGCTAGGAATTCAGTAGCCTAGCCTTGGCTGGCCTCGGCCTCTGATTCAGGAATGAACCTCCTGTCTCAACTTCTGTGCTGGGAGCCATACCCAGCTTTGAATATATATATATTCAGAGGTCTGCCTTCTGCCTGTTCTGCCTCCTGAGTGCTGGGATTAAAGGTGTGCACCACCATTGTCTGATTGACATAACAAATTTTTTGACACAAGGTTTCATGTAGCCTAAGCTGATCTCTCTCTCTCTCTTCTTTTTGAGACAGGACCTCTCTATGTAGTCCTGATTGTCTTGGAACTCACAGAGCTCCACCTGTCTCTGCCTCCTGAGTGCTGGGATAAAAAAGGTGTACACCACCATGTCCTGCCCTCTTTTTAAAAAGGGAATATTTTGTACTGCAGGTGATTTCTTCAACCTAAAACTTAATCATTTACTGTTTTCTTTCAGTACCCTATAGGGTAACATTCTCTTTACACACACACACACACACACACACACACACACACACACACAGAGAGAGAGAGAGAGAGAGAGAGAGAGAGAGAGAGAGAGAGAGAGAGAGAGAAGTGGGGGGCGCTGTGAGGCACACCTATGTCTCTCTCTGTCCAACCCAGACCCAAAGGACACCACTACCCATTTGCTCACTTTGACCCAAATTTGGTTCTGTGCTGTGGACCCTAGTGTTAAAAATGGAAGTCCAAGACACAATTGGGGTTTGTCTTCCATGAACCAAAGCACAAATATTTATTTACACATGTAAGAGAGTCGTGTGCCTAAGACTCCCTCTGGGGACAGAAGTTTCTGGGTTTACAATAGAGATATTTTATCATAAAACAACAAAAATTAAAAACTGTGCCCAAGGGCTGGAGAGATGGCTCAGTGGTTAAGAGCACTGACTGTTCTTCCAGAGGTCTTGAGTTCAATTCCCAGCAACCACATGGTGGCACACAGTCATCTGCAATGGTGGAGTCTGATGCCCTCTTCTGGTGTGTGTCTGAAGAGAGCAATGGTGTACTCATATACATAAAATAAATAAATAAATAAATATTGGAAAAAATAAAGGAATGGGATGCCCTTAAAAAAGAAATTTTTTTTTCAAAAAAAAAAAAAACGTGCCCAAGCTGCTGTCTAGAGCACATGGAGGCAGCCGGCTCCTCAGCCCATCTGTGAAACATTTTTAGTCCTCTACATATCTAGTCCATCTCTGCACCTGCATGTGTTTTGAGTGCCAGGCTTGCCCTGGACCTGCCTGCCAGGTGAGCATGATTCTTAGATTGTATTTTAAGCAAAT
>JANHMN010000026.1:1245026-1282140 GCA_030674055.1 Rhabdomys pumilio
ACAGAAGTCAACAAGTGAAAAAGGAAGAAGTGCCTTACTGGTTAGCTTACTGGTTAGCCTACTGGTTAGCTTACTGGTTAGCCTACTAGTTAGCCTTCCCAGACACCTGGGAGCCACCCCAAAGAACTGAGTAAATCTCATTGCCTCTAAAACCAAGAAGAGGAGCATATGGGAACCTCTGGGGTTGGAGACAGCTCAGTGTGGGCAGTCAACCAGGAGAAGTATACAAGTAGGGCTGAGACTTGCCCACAGATTCTGAGTAGGGGCCTCCAATGAGACTTCTCCCAGCGACGTAGTCACCCTCTCCTGCCAATAAATGTTCTGATGGGACTGTTTCTAGACTCAGCTGTTCCTTACGAAAGCAACTCTCTCTGTCTGTGGGCTAACCCCATGCCTAAAGTTTGCTTAATAGTCCTTATTCCATGAGTTGTGTGGGGTGGTGTGATCTGCTGTTCCTGGGATCCTGTCCTGTGGGCACAGCACTATAGGCACACATATCCAGCATCCATCATTTTCATAGTGACTGGTGTTCACTGGAGTGGAGAGTTGGGATTCTCACAGGCTTTCAGCAAATCAGAGACTGCTCTTGTCTGTTGTATCCACGCCCAGAGCCATGCACTTCTTGTTCCTCCCTTGTGAGGAACCCACTGCCTCCAGAAGTCGCTGACTCAGCACATCTAATTCACTCACCCACAGGGGCACAGCAAGTTGCCTCTTGCTCTCTACCTCATAGAGTGCTCTTACTGGACCCTTAGCTGTCAAGTCCCAGCGGCCAAGCCATGGTGAGGTGGCATCCTGTATTAAAGGTCACCACTGAAGCCACAGGGTGATTTTGTATTTTTTTTTTTCCCTTGGTTCCTGAGACAAAGCCTCATGTAGTCCAGGTTGGCCTCAAACTTGCAATGTAGCAGAGGCTGTCCTTGAACCGTTGATCTGCCTGGAGTGCTGAGATCACAGGCCTTCATTGTCATACCTGGCTTAGCTTTGGGTTCCGAATGGGCAGAGGGAAACAGCTATCCATCCATCCATTGACTCTCCAAATTGCCTCTCAACTGCTGTATCTCCACTTCTCCTAGGAAAGCCCCCTGGCTTTCCAGATTCCCTTCTTCCCCGGTCTTATGACTTCTTTTATTGAATTCCTTATGGACAAAATCGAGTGCTACTCTTTTTGGGATGGGATCCTCATCATGTTCCCATGTTGAGAGTACAACCAACAAGCCCTCCTTTAGGATGGAGCACTCCATACATGAGAGTACTCGAGAGCTTCTTTGGAGGTTCTTGCAGGGAGCACAGCTATGCATATACCCTTGGCCAACGTCTGGTACTCCTCTGGTGTGAAGGTCATCCTCTTTGACGGAGTGCACCACTCTGGAATGATGCATTTGGAGTAGTTAGGGAGGAAAAGGATGCCTTCCCAGCCAGCCAGATCTTTAGCATTGATTCTGGCGATCAAAGGGATGTCAGATGCTGCAGTCAGATGGCTTTTATAAAGTTCTTGCTGTAGTCTAGAAGGGTCAGTCCATTCTGAGGGCATCTGTCCTGATTGGGGCCTGTGTTGGTAAAATTCCACCCTTGAAGTCCTGGATGGGGTTTGTTCTCCTCACAGGGCCCCGGATTTGCCATGTTTGCCTCTTCTCCCTCCCTTCCCTGCAGATGAAGGGTGCTGGGCCCTCCCTGGCCTGTGGGCTGGGAGGTCACTCTCCTTCAGAAGCACAAAGCCCTCACTGTGCTCTGTACCAGAAGAAAATGCAAATGGTGTCCTGGGTGTGGCCAGTTCAGGAGGCCATGGAACTGGTCTGCACTGTTTTTCCCTGTGGTGGCCTTGGCTTCCATTTCAGAGGGCTGAAATATGTTAAAGTGGCTAATTACCACTTTAACAGGTGAGCATGTGAGCATGTGAGCACAACCACAGGCTGGGTTATGAGTATCACCAGCCCATAAGGCTGTGAGATGGTGTGTGCCCAGAGATGCCCTGAAAGCCTAGTGTCAGAATTGAAGGCAAAGTACAAAGCAAAGTTCACTGGAGTCCCCACACTTACCTGAGCATGGTGCTGTACACCTGTGATCCCAGCCAGTGCTTCAGAGGCTGAGACAGGAGGATTGCGCTCTTATAGGCCAGACCAGGCTATAAGACCTTGCATCGGAACACCAAAACAAACAAACCTGGGTATGATGGCTCATTTTTGCAATTCCAGCATTCAGGGAGCTAAGGCAGGAGGATTGTCCTGAGTCTAAGGTCAACCTGGGCTACTTACTGAGTTTCAGACCAGCACATAGGAATCCTTTTGCCTTACTCTCCTGAGTACTGGCATTATAGACCATATGAGCCACAATGCCTGGCTTTAAAATAGGAACTATTATTCATTTACTCATTCAATCATTGATTATTCACCCATCCATCCATTCTTCTCTCTCTCTCTCTCTCTCTCTCTCTCTATATATATATATATATATATATATATATATATATATATTTCTCTTTCACTCTCCCCCTATCTTTTCCCTTTCTTCCTCTCTCCTTTCTTTCTTAGGCTGGACATTGAATAAGACAAAGACCTTTAAACCATTGGAATGCGGTCTTTACAAAGGTGTGTTACAGTACAGGGGCTGGAGAGATGGCTCAGCAGTTAAGAACACTTGTTGCTCTTGTAGATGATCCAGGTCCAGTTCCCAGCACCTGTTACTGATCATAACTACCTGCTACTCCAGTCTCAAGTGGTCCAGTGCCCTCTTTTGACTTCCACAGGCACCAGGCACACATGGTACACACACACACACACACACACACACACACACACACACACACGCACACACACACACACATATATATATATATATATATATATATATATATACAACATACATACAAAACACTCATATACATGAAATAAAATAAGATCTAACAACAGCAGCAGCAGCAGCAGCACAGAATGTTACCTTGTAAAATCTTTCCTGTCACTTAACTGGCCTCGTGGATCCCAGGATTCCTGGAGCTTTTGAAGCTTAAAGCACTCAAATTTGTAGGTTGTAATCTTTACTAAAAACCTCACAAGTACCAGTTTTTATCCTGATGGGCTAAGAAGGAAACGAACATCAAATGCTTACTTATCCACTTGTGAACTCAGCCCCTTATGTGTGCTGACGGTCAAAAGGAAGATGTCATCTGAGTTCTTCCACTTAACGCTTGGAACAGCAGGACACATCACTAGCTGGGGTAAGCAACAAGTCCCTGTGACC
This sequence comes from Rhabdomys pumilio, assembly GCA_030674055.1. Lineage (NCBI taxonomy): Eukaryota > Metazoa > Chordata > Mammalia > Rodentia > Muridae > Rhabdomys > Rhabdomys pumilio. The sequence continues at coordinate 1,248,264 of JANHMN010000026.1, forward strand.
AGGAACTAGAGTCAGTGAGCCACATGATACAGCTTTCAATCTGTTTGTTTGTTTTTGAGACAGAGCCTCACTGTGTTGCTCTGGCTAACCTAGAACTTGTTACATAGATCAGGCTAGCCTCAAACTCACAAAGATCTACCTGCCTCTGCTTCCTGAGTGCTGGGGTCCAAAATATGTGCTACTATGCCAGCAAGGGCTGGATACTTTAAATACATGAAAGTAATTCAGTAGCTGCTCTAAGTGTCTATGGTTTCTGTCAAGGCATGTCCATGAACACAAGTCAGTCCTGTGTGATGATTGGACTGCCGTCTCTCAGTGGACAAGGGCTGCCTTCCTCAGCCGACTGCTGTGTCTTCTGGTGACTGCCCTCTTCTACACAACTGTATCAGTATTCCAGATGGTACAGGTTGTCATTGGCTACGTGCCGTCTCACCGTAATGTGTGTCTACATCCAGAATCAGCAGAACCACTTAGCAGTGTCTTTCACCCCACCAGAGGAGGCTTTGTTCAGATTTATTTATTTAAATGAGCCCCTAGTGCCTTGGGGTGTCATGTGCCCTGAAATGGAGCATAGGCAGATGTTCGTCACTGGACAAGGAACATAGGTAGAGATTGGTCTGAAAACCTTTTACTGTTAACAGTTAGCCTGAGGCAGACTTTCCCTGGGGATTCCTGTGGATGCTCACACAGAGAAGGGACTTGGGAACTGGAAGAATTTTCTAGGTATTATGGTTTAAATGTAAATGTTTCCCCACTGGCTCATATGTTTAATCATTTGGTCCCCATCTGGTGGCACTATCTGGGGACAGTGTGAGACTTTTGGGAGGTAGAGTCTGCTGGAGGTGGTTGGTAGGTCACTATGGGGAGGGAGGTTTTGAAGATTCCCTCTGCTTCCAGGCTAGTCTCTGCTCTCTGAGTGATGTAAACCACCATCTTAGAGAAGCCTCCCTACTTTTATACCTTTTCTTCTGTGATCGAGTATTTGCCTGCTAACTAGCCAAAATAATTTGTTTATGCTGCTTCTTGTCACTAGAAAAGTAATGCCTACAGCTTGGCATGGTGGCACATGCCTTTAATCCTAGCAGTCAGGAGGCAGAGGCAGGTGGATCAATGTGAGTTCAAGGCCAGTCTAGTCCACATAGAGAGCCAGGACTGTACTGATAGACCCTGTCCAAAAGAATTAATAATAATAATAATAATAATAACAATAATAGTAAGCTGTCAGGCAAACAGGAATGTCTTTCTTTAGCCTGTCTTACTCTTACCCATTAACTACTTAAGAATCCCCAAGGACAGGTAATAAGAACACTACACCAACAGTATATTAATTTCTTACAAAGTTGTTACTTTTGGGGGGCCATGGGAAGAGAGGGAGACAGGGTCTTGTGCCTGGCCTCAAATTTACTATGTAACTAAGGACGACCTTGAACTCAGTATCCTCCTCTCCCCAAGAGCAGGGATTCCAGGGTGCCATTCCTTAATGCTGGGGCTGCAGGCATGTGCAGCATTGCCTGGCTTTTTATGTAGGTGCTGTGGATTTGAACTCTGCTCCTCACACTGGCAGAGCAAACACTCTTACCCTCCAAGCCACTCTCCAGCCCCAAATTCCTCACTGTTGAACGGATGCATGAAATAATCAAGTAAGACCTATACAATATGCTAAGTTATTCATTACCATCTGTCCTCTCCAATTAAGGAATCATATTTGTGAAATGGAAGGTCCCACCACAGGAAGAGGAACTGCTGATACACTCTTGCCATGTTCTCAGTTGGTCTTGTCACTGAGTTGTGGCCGAGGCTCTGTTAATTAGATGCCCTTGCCCCAAACCGAATTGGAAGCTCGTGACTCAAAGGCGAGGAACTGCATAGTCCAGTTCTTTTTTGGGTTTTTTGTTTTGTTTTGTTTTGTTTTTTGTTTTTGTTTTTGTTTTTTTTTTTTTTTGGTTTTTTCGAGACAGGGTTTCTCTGTATAGCTCGGGCTATCCAGGAACTCACTCTGTAGACCAGGCTGGCCTCGAACTCAGAAATCTGCCTGCCTCTGCCTCCAAAGTGCTGGGATTACCACCGCCCGGCGCATAGTCCTGTTCTAGAGAGGCAAGTTCTCCCACCTTCTTTGGCAACCCCTTTCCTTTCTTTTTCCCTGTATAGAGATTAGCTGGGCCAAATGGGTACCTTTTGCTTCCACTGTGTGTCTAGATGGAATAGGTGTGTTCCTGAGAGATTCACCTACAAGTCAGGCTGTAATTTTTCAGTAAAACCTTGCCGCCTTCTTGATATAGAAACCTTGGCATACTCTGGACTTCTGCCTTGAATGTGAATATAATTGCAGTGACTTCAGCTGCCACAATGCCACCATAAAGGGACAGTTCTCAGAATTAAAGCCAATCTGCTTAAGGTGATAAAGAAGAAAGATGGAAAGACCAGGGTTCCTGGGAGACTTTGGACAACTGAATTGATCCTGGAAGGAGGGTTATTAGTAAGCTGTCCTTGCCACATTTTTCTACCTCTTGGACCTGTGTTCCTTTCTAGCTACTTTGGATAGTTTTGTCCAGCATGGGGATAGACAGAGAGACAAACTACCAGCCTGTGGGTAGCCACAGCATAGAGGACACTAAAAACCAGCTCTTCCATATCACTTAATTTGTTCCTGTTTCTTTGAGTTCTTGGATTTGTTTGTTTGTTTGTTTTTGAGGCAGTATTTTTCTGTGTAGCCCTGGCTCTCCTGCAACTCAGTTTGTAGACCAGGCTGGCCTTGAACTCCGAGATCTACCTGCCTCCGCCTCCTGAGTGCTGGGATTAGAGGCAGGCACCACCACTACTGGGCCCAATGTTTCTTTGAATTCTTTTCCTACTTTAGTCAACCAAATTTTATTCTAACTTTCATTCTATCTGGTACCTTCTTGCTTTGTGATTCCTGGCACATAGGCCGGACCAGACCAAGCCATGTAGTACGGAGCTTGCCTGTCAACCCCAGAAAACCTCTAAGAAGGATGGAGTTTCCTTTGTCTTATAGATTTAAAGACTCTCCCTTGGAGAGAGTTGCCTATGGTATGACACTTTAACTTTCCCATCTCTCTCCACTCAGGACCCCTGTTATGCTATTCATGGCATCTATCTTTCCAGCTCTCTCCCATCTCCTCAGACAGGACTCCTCATTGTGACCCCCTATGGCTTTGCTCTTAAAACTCTACTAATACAGATCTTGTGAGGGGTAAATGCTATCTCAGCTTCTTTTTCTAAAATGTCTTTTATCTATTATCTAACATAATGAGGAATTAGGTCAGTAGGGAACCTTTGGAGGTGATATCTCATTAGTTGTTCCTTCCTGTTCCTCCACCGGCTTCTCACCTGTGGTGAGGTAAAGAATCCTCTTCACCACACAGGGCTGTCATCGCACATTTTCACTCAAGTGCTTAGGGAAAAACACAATGAGCTGGAACCTGGGACCTCTGTAATGGGCAGAATAAATCTGCAAAGCTTCACGTTGCTTTTGAGGGTATTTCAGTCACAGCTGCATAAAAAGGAACCGATATGGACACGTCCAGCAGCACAAAAATCTAGACACAGGATACAAGATGAAGAGCATGTCACTCCTCTACCTACCAGCTCGGTCCTTCACCCCTGGCTCCAACAGTTTTAGAATAGCGGGGACTGTGACAAACGCCATAACCAAAAGCAACCTGGGCAATGGAGGACTTATTTTATCATACACTTCCTAGTCACAGTTCATCCCTGAGGGAAGTCAGGGCAGGAACTCAGGAAAGCGCTAGAATCAGAAAGGACAGAGGAACACTGCCTGCTGGCTGCTGGGTCAGGCTGGATTGCTTCCAGATTGTGTCCAGCTGGCTTTCTTATACAGCCTAGGGTCATCTCTTCCAGGAGTCTGCCACCTATAGTGACCGGGCCTTCTTACATCAATTATCATTGAAGACAGGCTCACAGATAATGCCATAGGCCATTATGATCTGAAAGTTCCCTTCTCCTAGGTAATTCCAGGTTGTGTCAAGTTCACAGTAGAAACTAACTTACGAAGGAGTCAAAAGGGATTCTTCTACTTGGAGGATTCTGGCACAGTTCCCTGGAAATACATACTGGTTCTCTAAGGCTCCTCGTGATAGTGGGTTGAAGAAGCACTAGCTATGCTGACGTTGGTGGCTATGGTGACTGTGGTGGCTATGATGGTTGTGGTGGCCATGATTATTATGAAGGCAATGGTGATGGTGATGACTGTTGGCTAAGATGGCTGTGGTGGCTACAATGACTTTGGTGGCTATGGTGGCTGTGGTGGTTATGATAATGGTGATGACTGTTGGCTATGACAGCTGTGGTGACTGTGGTGGCCATGATGGCTGTGGTGATGGTGATGACTGTGGTGGCTGTGGTGATGGTGATGGCTATGGTGACTTCGAGGTCTGTAATGACTGTGGTGCTATTGCTGACGGTCATAATGACAATTATTGCTATGATGACCGTGTTTGCTCTGATGATAGTAATGACCAAGGGTGGTTATGTGATGAGTGAAAGGATGGCATCTGGCCATGGAAACGTGCCCTCCCACTAGTAGCATATGCAAGGGCCAACACTCACAAGCTAAGACCCTCATGAAGATTTGACCTGACAAGGGACCTGATAGAGACAAAGGGAGCCCTGGGGCTGTAGCTCAAGGTTAGAGTACTTTCCTAGTACTAAGCAGATTTTGGGTTCCATTCATAACACTGAAAATAAAATTAAAAGGAAATAGAGATTATACTATGTGCCTCAAAACAAGGGGTCACCAACACCATCCCTAGCTTTAGGAGCAGCTGTATAACAAAGACCCTAACTTCTGCTTTGTTTTCAGCTTGCCATGTCATAGCTAAATTTCTGTTTGAAGTAATCTGTATTAGCTATGTTTCTAGTTGCTGTGGAAAAAATACCCAGTATGTAGGAGACAATTTAAGGGTGGGCTGGCTTTGGAACACAGTTTGAGGATACAGCCTATCATGGTGAGAAAGGCATGGCAGATGGAGTAGGAACCATTTATTTGGTCACATTGCATCCATCATATCAGAAGTGTGACTTTCAGAACGGTAGAGCGCCATATAGACTGACTAGTATCTCCCAGCCTCTTCTGTAGTTAGCCCACTAAGGTAATAACATTCTGCTAATGAATAAAAATCAGATGCATGTACATAACTTCTGGGATGCCGCCATAAACATGATGGATCAAATGCCCTTCAGTCCTCTGTGCTTTCAGATGCCCGAATGGGCTGTGGACTCAATAGTTGGAGAGCAAGCAGCCATCTTGGATCAAGAGGTATAGGATAGTATAGGACAGTATATTCTTGTATAGTATAGGACAGATTTTAAAGGTTGGTTTCTAAGGACAAACTATATTTCTTCAATATAATAAAATAGGGACAGATTTTTTTTTCAATGTGCCAGGGGAGCCAATAGTAAATTTTTTCTTTTTTGCATTGAAACTTACTCTGTAGACCAGGCTGGCCTCGAACTCAGAAATCCACCTGCCTCTGCCTCCCAAGGCGCACACCACCACTGCCTGGCCAAGACAATGTTTCTATCCAAAGGAACCTAACAAGAATATCGAGATGACTGACAATTAGACAGGGATTTTTCAGAAAGACACAAAGTGTTTAACCTAAGCAGCCAGCACGTGGTAGAAGCTGTGGTCTAGTGAGTGCATTGGTGCCCTAGGAGGTAGAGGCAGGATGATTTTAAGTTCAAAGCCCAGTGAGATCCAGGATAGCCTGAGCTACTAATAGAAAGCCTGTCTTGAAAGCAAAGTTTCTGAAGAAAACGACTCAGCCCTATACAGATAGTTGAAAGGGTTGGACAAGAGTTCGGGGGAAGGCATAAAAGAGCTGTCTTGCTCCGGAATCGTAGCGGGGTTGGTACTGTCCATCCTTCCTTAGGGGTTCCAGAAGTAGGGGGATATCCCTGAGAAGGAGCAGGTGCAGTTAAGGGAAATCAAACAAGAAAAACAAGCAGGCATGATCTTTAGAGAGATGCCACTGTTTTGTGCAGAAACCACTGAAGTGGATCAAGTCAGAAGAAGGCAGATCAACTTGGTACCTACCGGGAAAGACTAGGTTTTGACAAGAAACTTCACTCCAAAGGCGCGTTGACCTTGTTTAACTGGGAATGTATACATTGCAATCTTGAGGAAAAGCCAGCTTCACTTTAGGCCTGGCTTCCTAAGCTAAAAGAACATGCAATTAGGCACAAAACTGAATCTTAATCAGAAATGAGAAAGGGAACCAGAAGAGATGAAGCTGTGCGTTGAAAAAGCCTGCTTATGCTAACTGCTCCCCTAGCCTCGCCTGCACGCCTGCACGCCTGCACGCCTGCACGCCTGCACGCCTGCACGCCTGCACGCCTGCACGCCTGCACGCCTGCACGCCTGCACATAGGCTGCCTGGTTTCTTGAGAGCTCAGTATTGTTTTACAAAACAAAAATCCCATCCATTCGATTTTACCAAAGACTCAGGAGCCAGAGGCTGTGGTGAAAGCCTGCTAGCTCAGAATGACAGAGAAAGCGCCCAGCTGACCTTTCTACTCCACCGGAAGTCACAGAAGGGAAAAGCTCTACTTCTCCACTACTGTAAATACCTTTCCACTCAAAGCTCTTCCTTTCTGTTTACTTATGCTTACTCCCTGTCAGCTGCTCCACCTCTTGACCTAGAGTTGACTTTATTTAGCTCTTGGATTAAAGGTGTGTGCTAGGGCTGAGCCACGCCACAAGTACTTGTTTACAATAAACAGAAAGCTCTTGGGTTAAAGATGTGTGCTATGGTTGAGCCACATCACAACAATGTGATCAAATAAAGGTAGTGTAGCGCAGGGATGGGGATAATCTGAGTCAGTTTTATCTGAGACCAGAGAATCTCTGGGCCGCAGCAGCTGAGAGAATGGGGGCACAGGAAGGAAAGGGGTGGATCGGCTGGCACTGGTCTCGTTAGCTATTAAGTGCTCCTCTGCTCTGAGGACTCCGCAGCCCCACTATGGCGGGCAGTTAGGGGTTCTGGGAGAACACTGTGCAGCTTGGTCTGAGAGCAGTAGCTACCAGCACAGGCCAGGAAGAAATTTCAGCCCTTAGGTTATTTGCATTTAGAATTCAGCAGCGCCACAGAAGCTGGCCAGCTTGTGCTTACATTTTAATTTTTTAACACGGGTGAGCGTGTGGGTGCACGGGAGAAGAGACTTGCAAAGTGGTTTGGTTTTTAAATAAAAGAGTGAACTGCAAAACCAGGCATCAGCAGAAAGCGCTAGGTCAAGAGCGCAGACACGCCCCCCAAGCCACACCCCCAACGAAATGCTTGTCTCAGCCTCAGACTCCCACGTCTGGAGCGCGCAGGCTTGTGGGGGTCAGGAGCGCGTAGTTTGTGTGTGAGAAAGGGGATGCTCAGGCCAGAGGCACAAATCTCCTCCGTCACCAGACGGAGAATTCAGAGAGATGCACTGATCGGGGCTGTGTTCTCTGAGGGGGCATACAGTGCAGCGGCGCAGGGATACGCACCATCGATAGGATCTTGAGGGGGACGCACAGATCCCGGACATGGATACTCCCTAGTCCCATCCCCAGCTGCGGGATAATGGGGAGCGCACGGGTCAGGGGCATAGATGTTTTCCCAGCCGCAGCCGCGGGGTCCTGAGAGGCCGGTGCACACCGGTTAGGAGCCCGCAGGGCACTGGCGCGCCGATCCCCCCTAGTCTTGGCCATGAGTCCCCACAGTCATAGGATTCTTGGCACTGGAGCTCGGACCTGGCTTCAGCATTAAGGCCGCTGTCCCCAGGGCGCGCGCACCAGGGGCGCGCAAGGCCAGGATGGGCGGGCCGGGTGCGGGCGCGCGCTCCCGGGGGCGCGGCGCTGCCAATCGCAGACAAAGGCCGCCCAGCAGATCATGTGGTGCGGCGGGAGGAAGTGCGGCTTGTTTTCCCGGCTAGGCTCTGGAGCTGCAGGCGCGGCGCGAAGCGCGGATACCCGGGAGCGAACTGCTGCGAGCCCCGATGAAGCTCGAGCCGCCCCAGCCTGATGGAGGCGCCTCCGTGGGAGCCGGTGCGCAATGACTCCCTGCCTCCCACGCTGAGCCCCGCGGTGCCGCCCTACGTGAAGCTCGGCCTCACCGCTGTCTACACCACCTTCTACGCGCTCCTCTTCGTGTTCATCTATGCGCAGCTCTGGCTGGTGCTGCGCTACCGTCACAAGCGGCTCAGCTACCAGAGCGTCTTCCTCTTCCTTTGCCTCTTCTGGGCCTCGCTGCGTACTGTGCTCTTCTCCTTTTACTTCCGAGACTTCATGGCAGCCAACTCGTTCAGCCCCTTCGTCTTCTGGCTGCTCTACTGCTTCCCCGTGTGTCTACAGTTCTTCACCCTCACGCTCATGAACTTGTACTTCACGCAGGTGAGAGACGCTCACCTGCCCGGGTTGCCCACCATCCTCCGGGAGGGGGCAGGTCTCCTCGGCCGCAGGTTGAGAGGGTCGTGTTGAGGTGCCGGTCCTGGGGCCCTGAGACCATCTCATCTGCGGGCCCTATTCGCAGGTGAACCCCCGCTGTTCCCAAACGTAGGGAGTCTTCTGTGCACGTCACATTCGGTGCTGATGCAAGGGGTGCCTGAATTCTACTTTCCCGTCTCCCTTGCTCATCACAAGACACCTATCCCTTAGCCTGGAACGCCATCTGCGTGTTGGCTCCACTTTGGGGCCAGGCATGGCCTGTTGGAAGTAATGATGGGACAGGCTGGGTTTTGATGAGATGTTTTGAACCTTTGGGATTAGGATCCCTACTGTACTGTGAATTAGTAACTCATTCCACAGCATTGCTTCACCGGGGCAGTCTGGTGGCACGCCCAACTCCGCAGTTGCAGGAGGTTTTTGGCTTGCTGTCTGAGCTCATCGGAGAAGCCTCAAGAAATAGCCATAAAACTGAACCTGAGCTCTTTTACAGGACCAGCAGCTTCGTTTTATGAGACCTGTAGTTAATATGCTAAAGGGTTGCACGAGGGCTTGTGGCTGTGTCTTAATGGAAGTACAGTGATTGCAGAAGGCTTCTCCAATACCGAGTAAAGCCTCTCGTTCACAAAGGCTTAATGATACTGATGTTGCCCTTGCCGGCTCCGGTTCCCATTAGCTTCCCCAGCACTAAAATGTCCATTTTCAAGTAGTACTCTGCCCAAGGGGCAAGCTCTTATTGTGTCACCTGTTGGGTCTTACTTGTCTTTTTTTTTTTTTTTTTTTTTTGGTTTTTCGAGACAGGGTTTCTCTGTGTAGTCCTGGCTGTCCTGGAACTCACTCTGTAGACCAGGCTGGCCTCGAACTCAGAAATCCGCCTGCCTCTGCCTCCCAAGTGCTGGGATTAAAGGCGGTCGCCACCACCGCCCGGCCTTACTTGTCTTCTTGGCAGAGGCACTGTGCAAGCAGGCATTCCGTGCCATTGAACAGTATCTCTGTTTTTTAAAAAGAAAATGTTATTGAGGAAAAGATACTGGTCCTTGTTGGAGTGCTGGTCAGTGGTGTGATGGCGGTGAATAGTGGGTCTCACTGGCTAGGGTCATAATTGTTCTTTTTATCTTTTTTTTTGTTTGTTTGTTTGTTTTTGTTTTTTTGTTTTTTTGAGACAGAGTTTCTCTGTATAGCCTTGGCTGTCCTGGAACTCACTCTGTAGACCAGGCTAACCTTGAACTCAGAAATCCGCCTGCCTCTGCCTCCCAAGTGCTGGGATTAAAGGCATTTAATCCCATTGTATGGTGGAAATTTGGGAGAAATATTTTTGACTAACAAAAATAACTGGTGTGTTGATACACACCTGAAATCCTAGATCAAGGGTTCTAGGCCAGCCTCAGCTACACTGCAAGTTTAGGGCTAGCCTGGAATATATGAGACTCTTAGGGAATCTAAAGGAGGGAGGAGGAAAGATATCAGGCATGTTGGGCGTGGTGGTTCATACCTGTAATCTTAGAACTTGGGTGGCTGAGCCAGGGAGATTGCTATGAGTTCCAGGGTAGCCTGAGCTAGAGCCTGAGACCTTGTACCCCTCCCCCCAGTCAAATGTAATATTTAGTGGAGTATGCATATACATATGTATTAATCTTTAATAATACTGTATGTATTCAGTCTCTGCTTGGAGACTTCTTAGTGGTCCTGTGAGTCAGCATATTTTCCAGTCCAGGGATAATAGGCATGGCCTGTCAGAGTGCTGCTGTTAAACTCCAGTCCAGGCCATTGGGCTTTGTGATACATAGGTTTTATAATTGGATGAAGATAGGGTGGTTCCTGCAAGATGCACGTGTCAGGTAAAGTGGTGTCACTTGGAAAACCGTGTCTCAGATGGAGATCTTACCTTTTGTCCCTTTTGAGTACATTGCCCTGGCTCCTCTGGCAGTCACATGCCAAACCTGCTCTTAGAGTCGGATTAGGGTCCTGCCATTGCATTTTCTGCACCATCTGCTGGTTGTCGAGTAAATGCTGAGCAAGGGGAAAAGTGACCAGGCAGATAGAGCCACTGGTCAGGAGGCCCCCAGTCACTATACTTGTTTCCTTTATGTCCCCCTCTCAGGTGGGCATTTTGTCTGAGGACTCAGAGAGCTGGCAGGAAAAGGTGGCACCACGGTGGTGGCATTGCTAGCTTCCTGACAAGAATTCTGGTCCATCTGGAGAGTTAGAAAGTTGGCTCTTGGACTCTAGCCTGCTGAGCTGAAATGTGGATTTCCAAGGATCTCATCACGCCATGGGGGAGGGCCATGACTATCAATTAAAGTGTGTACTGGGCCTGGTGGTACCTGTCTGTAGATTGCTGAAAGTTCAAGACCATCCTAGAGTGAGACTACAGAGTGAGACTTATTTCAGTCCCCCCTAGAAATATTCAAATCCGGTTGGAGTGATAAAATATGCACACACACTTGCCGGTCATGACTTAAGGGGCTGAAGAGAGGAAGGGCTGGTATGCTTGTGTGGGACAATGTTTACATCCCCAGAGATGGAGGTCCTGAAGCAGGAGGCTGGGTGGGAGAGAACTGGATGGCTTTGGGGTTGGAAATGATCAAGAGAGTCTGGGAGGTAGAGGAAGCTGCCTCCTGTTGTCACCTTACACCTGGCACACTAATGTCACTTAGCCTTCCTTGTAATCCATGAGTTGTTTCTCCTCCCTCCCAAGACTCAGAAAGAGAGGGAATTACCCACAGAGTGAGCCGTCATCCCAGGTGGAATGACCTCACCCCTGGAATGCCCCATGGTATTTTTGCTGCACGAATTTTGTTACGCACGCACACACACACACACACACACACACACACACACACACACATTTGAAGAAGGGTGTGTCCTGCTTTCTCAGCCTGTTGCTCTCCTTCGAGGACCTGTCAGGGGAGCAGTGCCTTGCTTGGTAGCTCAACCTGTCTACCCTGGGCCTGCCTTGTTTCTGCCTCTGCGGGTCTACTGCTTTGTCTATGAGGTGGGCTTTAGTTTTCTTCTGGTCCACTTTCTGAGTATTTCGAATGAAGCCTTAGTAGTGGTAGGATCCCTTGTATTGTTGTTTAACCACACAGATGCTAGGCTGTGTGCCTCCTAGTATCTTCTTCTGGACTCTGCATCTGGGCCTATTTCCCTTGCTTGATGGGAGGGCCCTCTCCCCTACTGAAAACTGAGCCAGGAGAAGGCACTATCCTCTAAGTTCCTGCAGCTTTCAGACTCACAGGACTTCAGTACAGTGAACTCTTGACAGAACTCCCTTAGCACAGTCATCTTTCTCTGATATCTATACCTATTGGGCCTACAGATTCTCAGGTCAGCAAGTGCCTGTTGAGGTTGCTCAGAGACCCTAAAGGAGGTGCTCTTATGCCCGCAGGCTCATGAGACTCTCCATTTTGGCCTCCCTTTCTGCTGTAGCCAGGAAGATGGAGGGGCAGCCAGTGACTGGCTTGGCCTGCTAATTGGAAGAAAGCTATATCAGTATGAGTGTATGCTATCCCTAAATATTTGGGCTCTATTTAGTATACAGGGTATTAAGGACCTGTTTTTCCCAGTGGTGGATCTTGTACCAACTTCATGGGACAACTGAGTTGCACATGGCTTGCAGGGGAGGGCCAGACGTACACAGAAGCCATGGACCTAAAGTCGGTTGAGCACTACATCCGGTCATTTTCCTCATAGTTCAGGCAGGATGGGGCTTTGACACTGAGGCCTGTGGACACTTCTGTGCATGGGTCACTGTAGTGTCCCCCTTACTAGGCTATAGGGGCAGATGGTTCAAAGCAAAAGGCCTCAGGTCCTTGCATGGGGCAGGCCTATTTTCACAGCAGAGGCTGAAGGTCATGATGTGGTTGGGGCTGTGTGTACCAGACACCCTAGAAATTTCTAGTCCAGGACTTGAGCTTTATAGACTCCTGAGATTGGTTGCGATGAGTTCAGACTTTTTTCATGAACCCTACGACAAGGTCCTGCCATGAGAGGAGTGAGCTCTCTGTGTGGGAGAGGTGGTGTGTGGAATGGACATTGACTTGGGAAATAGGAGACATCAGAAAATCAAATCTATGGACTATGTCACCACACCACCAGGAAAACAGAGTAGCAGATTTTGGACTAAGTGTAGTTTTGGTATGGCTTCTAGCAGTCAGTTCAGTCAAAAATTATCTATCCAATGCCTGCTGTAGTTGGACCTTTGGGAGTTGGGAGGGGCAAGGGAACACCTATGCCTCTTGGTGATTGTGAAGTAGTCTAAAGCTTGGGAAACAGACAAGGCAGATCTTGTTGGTTCCCAGGTATCTCATGTCAGAGCTGGAACCATGCCTAGTCTGCCTGTACACTACACACAGCCCAGGTGCTCTGGGCCTTGCGGCCACTCCCCAGGCTCTTGGTCAGCCAGGGACGTGTACATTTCTTGGTGTGCATTTGTACAGCTGCATGTGTGACCACAGGAGCAAAGGTGTTGTTGACACTGTATGTACTGAGTTGCTCCCTGTGTGCATCTGTGAGAAGTTGTTTATGTGCATGCTTTGTCTGTGTCTGTGTGCTTACTCATGGAGAGCCTGCATTCACTGTCAGTGTTCTTGCCCCCAGTGCTTCCTGGTAGAACCTCCTGTCTGAGTAGGCCAGGCTCCTCTGTTGTCTCCTCAGTGCTGTTTTTTGAGACAACATCTCACTAGGTTGTCAAGGTTGGTTTTCAATTTGCCAAATAGCTCTGGCAGGTCTTGAACTCTTGACTCAGGCTCCTGAGTAGCAGCTGGGATAACATGCCTGAGTTACTAGATATAACTTTAACATCTTTATTCTCTGCATGGTGTTTCCTCCCTTTCCCCAAACTTCCTTTGAATGCTTGGCCCTCTGGGAACAGGCAGACACCTCCCACTGTATTTTGTGGTTCAAGTCCACTGACCTTGGCTTCCCTTAGAGGTTTGGCTGAGAAAACTGCACAGTAATAGTCACCCTTGGGAGCTCCTAATGCTGGTCCCCTACATTTAAGTCCCTGCTTTTCCATGGTCAGAAAAACAGACATCAGGACACATGTCCTAAGTTGGTGTCATTGTGTGGATGAGTTCCATGACCCATGCCAGGTGTATCTGCCAGCATCCCCAGGCTTACCTGCCAGGCCCCATCTCTGTCTCCAGTCCCCTGTCTCCTGCTAGCTTCTCCGCTCTGAGCCCAGCATGGGAGTGAACTGAAACAGAACAGAGAGCATGAGAGGACTGAGTAGCCATGCACTGCCCCATGCACTCTACAGCAACACCTTCCTGCCAGGATCCAGGCTTTGGGAAAGATCCAGACTTGTGTCTACTTCCTTCAGCCCTTCCTGGTCACCTTGAATTTCCTTGTGAGGAGGAATCCACTTCCAGATTGGAAGTCCTGCCAGTCTTGAACTTCAGTTGGCCAGGGCTCCTAAGACAAAACAAAACAAAACAAAACAAAAAAAAACAACAACAACAACAAAAAAAAAAACTGCACCAAGCACTCAAGCAGCACATATGGGGGCTGCAGAGGCTCAGAGATTTTCATTCATCCTTCAGCTGAGGTTGAGGTTTACCTGGGAAGGATGAGGAGTGAAGCCTAGTAGTTTCTTTTCCAAGATGTTTATTCTCCAGGTATCCTGTGAAGATAGTGAGAAAGGAAGTGATGTCAGGATGGCCAGGACTTTAGCCTGCGGCCACATGTGATCTCTGTCACATATCCCTTTACCCCTTTATTGTATATTTAAATAGTCCTTATAAAGGTAAAAACCATCCTTAACACACAGGTTTTAAAAATAGCCTCCGGGGTGAACTTGGTCAGAGAACTGCAGTAGGCTAGCTAGCCCTGAGGTCTTAGTCAGTGGACTAAAGTTGCCTAGCCCTGGGGTCTTGGTCAGTGGACTAAAGTTGCCTAGCCCTGGGGTTAGGGCAAACCAGTTTGTTTTCCTAGCTCTCAGCCCATCTTTATTTTGGGGGATTTGCTGAAGAAAGTCCTGCAGGAAAGTCACTCATTCAATGTCAGAGTTTTTTACTATGACTTAGTATGACCACAGGAAAGAGACGGCACTTCCAACACATAGAGCTTCAGGGAACAAATTACACCCAACCTGGAGCTTCTTCTTCAGTCAGCCTCAAACAGCTACTGCCTTCTCTTCTCCATGGGTATTGCAGATGAGAGTGACCCCTGTGTCTAGCTTCTCTCACTTAGTATATTATTCGTTTGGTAATTTCCCAGTGCTAGCGACTGGTCCTAGGTCTTCCCATATGCCACATAAGCACAGCCATTAAGCTAGATCCTCAGTTCTCTTTCTCCTTGTTGTTTTGAGGCAGGGTTTCCCTGTGTTGCCTGAGCTGTCTTGAATTCACTCTGTGGTCCAGGCAGGCTAAGTTGTGATCCTTGGGTCTCATCTTCCCAAGTAGCTAGGATGATGGGCTTGTAAAAAGGCAAAGCTGCCTTTCTCCTTGGAGCCAGCTTTCCTTACTTAGTGCTTTTTCTTGTTTCTCTATCGAGAAGTAGGCTTGTCCCTTCCCTCCTGATTGCTGTTCTTTAGAGTCCTTAGTAGCAGGGCTTGCTGGCACAGGCCTGTTAACCCCGCTGTGCAAAAGACTGAGGCAGGAGGACTAACATTTTAGGGCCTCCCTGGGCTACAGAATGAGTTCACGGCTAGCTTGGGCAGCTTGGTAATAAAACATTGTCTTCAAATACAAAATGTAAGGAGAAGGGATACAGCTAAGTGGAAGAGCACTTTGTTTAGTATAAACAAGGTCCTAAGTTCCATCCTCAGTATGAGAGAAGCGGGGAAAAGAGGCCTCAGCCAGGCCACTTCCCCTTCAGGAGTCTCATAGCTATTATTCATTGTAGAGCACGAGGACACCGTCCAGCACCGCATGACCCACAGGTCATGGGTTCCTGGGAAAGTCTAACAGCCTCCACAATTTGCCTTATTTCTGAAGCAGAGTTAGTTACTCTATCAGAGGAAACCTGGGCACTTTTTGGTAATAACTTGTTTTGTGGTTTTTGCAAATTTTGTTTTTCCAAGAAGGAATCCTGTGGTAAGATGCAGAGGGTTACTGCTGCATGCTAGCCAAGTGACCCTCTTTTGTGGAGCCCTTGGGCTTAACTAACTAGTTCCGACTGTGGGAGAAACACATCTTCCCTGTCACCTGCTTAAGTTTCCCTTGTACCACTGTGGCAGTCAAGCAGCCCTGGCTACCGAACTGAAGCTGTGAGCATGGCTCTCGGTGAAAAGGTGATCAGAGTGCCCTGTCAGATACAGCCCTGTCTCTCCTGAGACTGAGGAGAGATCCTGTGACAGAGGCTGTCCTCGGTTGTTAGTCTCCATTCCAAGGCAGATAGATGGATAGTGCTTCCCTAGTCAGCTTGGGATGGGCAGGGCAGAGCTTAGGCTGAAGTTGCCATGGAGGCTGCTGGGCCACCCTCTACCTCTCCATTGGACAGGTAGAGGTATTCATGGCCCCTTTGAAGAAGGCCACAGTGATACTTGTGGGCACCCAAGGACAGAGGGTTCAGACATCTTTAGGAAAGCACTCAGATGAATACGTGTGTCACCCTGATTATATGACAGATACTGAGCCCACACAGGACAACAGTCTGTTCAACGTGTTTGCCCCTGAATCTGGCTCTCATCAGACCTGACAGGGAGAAGCAGGAGTACCACTGATCGGCATTTGGTATGTCTTTGGGTTGAACGTGAAGAGCTTTCCATAGGAGGATGGCCTTGAAGTCACTGTACAGCTCATGCTGGCCTCAAAGTGCAGACTCCCTAAGACTGGAATTACAGACATGCACCACCAAATCCAGCTCCAACTGCTCTTCTTAAGTGATAAGGCATCCCTGTGGGACCAAGGATGATTTTGCCTGATGGGACCATGTTTACAGGGTAGCCTGGACAGGTCAGTCAGGTCCAGTGTTGTGGATATAGGCATAGGTATGGATTGCAGACCCTCCCCTGATCCCAAGACCCAGGACCATTAGCCATATCTCCCATCTGGAAGAAGACAATTAACAAAGAATGCAAAAGCACATTCTCACATTGCTGTCTTGCAATGGTGACCTCAGCTGCAGATCCCCTACAGTGACTCTGAATTCTCCAGGGAATCTTGTAGGAGGGGGCACACTCTGCACCTGATTTCAGGGCCCCGACTGTCCTCCATCCTGCTCTGTGAAGGGGGAAGCTCAGCGCCTGTAGCTGTACACCCTGAAGCAATGGGATGATGACTGGTGTCAGGAGGCGGTGGAGGAAGGAGGAGGGGGACCCGGGCTTCTGGGTTTATGTAATTTCCCCAGTCTATCAGGAAGTGGGCAGTGCAGCAGGGCCATGAGTAGAAGCCCATGTGCTACTGAGTCCATCACCTGATTCAGACGAGAGTTCCTTTTATGGTCAAGAAAGCATCTAGGTTAGTCTGATATTTAGAATCACGGTTTGGAGGCATGTCTAATGATACACAATCCTAGTAGCCACATAAGGCCAGCACAGGCTTACGTGGTGCCTATCAGGAGGCAGGTGTTTGGCTAACCCCTTTACACATTTGACTCACCTGGGCCTCAGAAACATAAGGCAGGTGCTGTTATCAATCTTGTTTTATGGATACTGGATAAACAGGTCAGGCATCTATCCCAGATGCACAGCTGATAATGAGGCTAGCTAGGCTCAAGCCTGGATTCAGCACACGACTCCCCACTCTTGGCCCAGATATTCCTCTGCTTGAGATGGATGTGCATAGGTGACCCGTGGAGATGCAGTAGTGGAACTAGGTGGAAAAGTGAGGATCAGAGAGTGTGTTCTGTAAGTGATCAGAGAGTGTTCTGTTCAGGTGGACAGGCCAGACGGAGAAGACTGTGAGGGGCATGGATGCATGCATAAGAAATGCAGACCTGTGTGTGATGGTCCCATAGTTTGTTTCTATATACTCAGCAGTTCTCAGCCTGTGGCTCATGATGACCCCTTTGGGGTTGAATGATCCTTTCATGGGGGTAGCCTAAGGCCATCAGAAAACACATATATTTACATTACAACTCATAAAAGTAGCAAAAGTACCATTAGGAAGTAGCAACAAAAATAATTTTATGACTGTGGGTCACCACAACATGAACTATATTAAAGGGCTGCAGCTATAGCAAGATTGGGAACTACTGGCATGCATATATATATACCTAATAAAACTATAAGCCTGTCTGGATCAAAAACACTAGTCTCAGGGACCAGGTCACCCTGGGAGGGAACAGAACCAAACAGGGCTTAGCTGGCAATTGTGGTGATTTTATTTATTAAAAACAAAACAGAGCCAGAGAGATGGCTCAGTTGGTTAAATGCTTGCTGCATAAACATGAGGACTTGATTTCTTATCTTGGGTATCCACATTTAAAAAAAAAAAAAAAACAACCAAGCATACATAGTAACATATGTCTGTAATCCCAGCACTGGGAAGACAGAAACAGGAGAATTCCTGGAGTTCCCTGGCTAACCATTCTAGCTTAATTGGAAACTGCCAGATTTAGTGGGAGACACACTCAAAAAATAGTCAAAGAATGATTTAGGAAGGAAGAAGACTCATGATGTTGACTTCAATTCGTGCATGTGCCCCAGCACACACGCACACACACAGACACACACACACACTTGAAACAGGCATACAAAGTGTCACTATTGGAAGTCAGTGGTGGGTGCATGAATTACTCCCTGTGCAGGTATATGGAATATTTTGAAATAAAATGTTTAAGTGGCTGGGATGTAGCTCAATGATACTACTCTTGGGTAGCATGTGTGAGAACCCTGGGTTTAATACCGAGCACCAAGAAAAAAGAAGTGCAAACCAGTCTATTTATAAACATTCCCAGGCCAGCTTATAAACCTGTGTGTGCACTGCCAGCTTGCACTTACTTCCAGGGGCTTTCCCGGGGCTTCATCCCACAGACAGGGTTATAGCCTGCAGAGGGTGAGGGATTGTGTTGTGTCCCCTAAGCCAGTCTTTTTCTATGGAACAGCATTTCATGAGGTTGGATGCAGAACTGAGGACTCTGCAGATGGTTAGTTTTTGGAAGGATCTTGCATGGTTTCCGTGAAAGAATTCCTTTTGGTGGAGGTGGCTGATTTGGAGACAGGGTCTTAATATGCAGACCTAGACTAGGTTCCTCCTGCTTCAGCCTTTCAAATGTTGGGATTACAATGTTTACACATGTCCTGAAAATAACGAAAGTATAAGTTAGGAAGCACGGAGGATCCTTAGTTGGCACAGCTGTGTCTCTGGAGACAGCAGGTTTGCAAAGGACATTGTCACACACTGGAAGGTAGTGTGGGCTGTCTGTACCAGGACCAACTAACGTGACGGTAGCGAGCGTGAATGTCAGTGCCAACTTTAAGCAATGGTTGAAAACATATATCATCAGGAGTTCCAAGGGTGTGAGCCAATCTGTGACATCAACAGCCTAAGATTTATTAGGGGAGAGAGGCAGAGGTCAGCCACTTCTCAAAAGAACTGCGTCACTGGCAGGGCCCTGGTCCTCCCTTTGTTCTCTAGAAGGATGTGGTGAAGGGCCTGGGGTTCCTGAGGGGTTTTAAGGTTACCTGTAGTTGGAGGGGGTCAGAAAACCATGCGGGATCCCACCATCCAGGAACCTCAAATTCCATCATCTGTCAGCTGGAGCCTCTCAAATCTGAAACTCAGATATAAAGCCATCAGCATAGAGAAGCGACTGAGTGCCATCTAAGACTTGTGTAAAACCCTGTCCTGGTTCTGCTAGGGCAGATGGTACCTGGGTGAGACTTTACTACTGTCCTTACCACTCTTCCCTTTCCTCTTGCTGGAGACAGGATCTGAGCCATTTTGAATGTGAGGGGAGCGAGCTGTCACTGAATTGTGTACCAGCTCCTTTTTACTTTTTTTTTTTTTGTTTTTGAGACAGGACCTCACCCATTTGTCCAGGCAGACATTGGACTTGGATCCTCTCTCCTCAGCCTCCTAAGAGGCCTCTATCATCAATGCTCAGCTCCTGGTAGAATGTAAAGCAGATGAAGGGCTGTGGTGGTGTGGGCCTGGTAAGCTCAGTGCCTGAGAGACAGAGGCAGGTGGATTGATTTTGGCTTTTGAGGCTAGCCTGTGCTAACTGAAACCCTCTCCCCACAATGATAACAAAAGGCTGATGAAGCTAAGCTAAAACTAAAAGGCGTCTTTAAAAGTCTCTTCAAACTTTTGGAAAGCCCCCTTTGTGGTGGTGGTGGAACATGCCCTTAATCCCAGTACATGGGAGGTAGAAGCAGGTGGATCTCTGAATTCAAGGCCAGCCTGGTTTACACAGCAAGTTTAGGACAGCCAGGGCTACACAAAGAAATCATGTCTTGACACCCCCTTCCCCCCCTTTGCTTCTGTCATGGAAGAGGCCAGAGGTGGCAGGCCTATGGAGTCTCTGATGAGACTGGTGTGTCCTCTCCCTCCTTCAGGCCACTTCTGTTCCCTTTCTTTCTCACTGTGGGGGATCCCCTAAAAGCCCTGGTCTCAGGGTTGGGAGAGGAAAGAGGAAACACCCATTTCCTGATCCAGTCTCTGGGAGCCTGTCTTCCTCACTGTTCTATTGCTGTGAAGAAACACATGACCAAGGCAACTCTTATAAAAGAAAACATTTATTTAGAGACTTTCTTACTGTTTCAGAGGCTTAGTCCATTATCATCATGGCAGAGAGTATGGTGGCACACTGGCATGCATGGTACTGGGGAAGGTAGCTGAGAGTACTACAATCTACAGTCTGATCCCCAGGTGAGAGAGAGAGACAGAGAGAGAGAGAGAGAGAGACAGACAGACAGACAGACAGACAGACAGACAGAGACTCAAAGCCCACTCCAGTGACACTTCTTCCAACAAGGCCATACCTCCTAATCCATTCAAAACAGTTCTACTCTCTAGTGGCTAAGCATTCAAATATTTGAGTTTATGGGGGCCCACTCTTTTAAAAAATATTTTCCATTATATTTTTATTATTTAAAACAATTTTTAACTTTATATTTTGATCCTATTCTCCCCCTCTCAAGTCCTTCCAGACCCCTTCCCCATCTCTACTCACCCAACTGTAGATTCTTTGTCAAAAAACAAAAGCTCAATATAACAATAAAACAACCCAAAACCAAGAAAACAAAATCAAACACTACCCCAAAAGAAACAAAACAAAAACACCAAACTGTAACCAAATGAAAGCACACAAAAAAATACTGTGGAGACCATTATATGATGGTCAACTACTCCTGAACATGAGGCCTGCCCTGGAGTGGTTCATATACCTACCCAGTGTCACTCCATTGGAGAAAACTGGTTTTTCCCTCCGCCAGCCAGTGTATGTCAGTTGTTAACCTTTACCTTAGTGGCTAGGTTTTCACTCATTTGTTCATTCATTCATTCATTCATTCATTCATTCATTCATTCACGTTTTAAAAATATAACAATAAAACATAAGAAAAAAAAAAAACAAAAACTATCACCTCAAAGTTGGACAAGACAGACCAACAGAAGGAAAGGAGCCCAAGAGAAGATGTAAAACTCAGAGACCCACTCATCTGCACACTCGGGAATTCCATAAAAACAGTACACTGGAAGCCATGATATGCACAGAAGACCTAGTGCCGACCCATGCAGGCCCTGTGCATGCTACCTCAGTCTCTGAGTTTGTATGAGCTCATGTGGATTCAGACTCTGGCTCTTACACTCTTTCTGCCTCCTCTTCCGTGGGGTTGCTGAGCTCTGAGGGGAGAGATTTGATGGAGACATTCTGTTTAGGGCTGAGTGTTCCAAGTTCTCTCTCTCTGTAATATCTGGCTATGGGTCTCTATATTTGTTCCCGTCTGCTGCAGGAGGAAGCTTCTCTGCTGATGGCTGAACAAGGCACTGATCTGTGAGTACAGCAGAATGTCAGGAGTCATTTTTTTTTCCTTTTTTAGACTAGTATTATTTGGTTTTAACTTAAACCCTTAGGCTATCTAGTCTCAGGATCATGGTCACCCAGGCAGTGTCAGGTATAGGTTTCATCTTATAGAGTGGGCCTTAAGGGTCAATTCAGTGATTGTTGGTTATTTCCATTAGCTTTGTGCCACCATTACCCTAGCATATCTTGCAGATAGTACACCATTGTAGATAAAGGGTTTGTTGTTGGTTTGCTGTTGTTAGTCTCTTTTGGTAAAGTGCAAAGGATCTTCCTGTAACAAAGACTGAAATGTAGGGAATGAAGGCTCTATGTAGGCACCAGCTGGACATGCCCATGTTCAGTTAGCTCTGTGTGTGTTGTCTTCAGCAGTAGGGTCTCGCTGTCAGTTTGTGGAGAGCATCCTATAACAAACATCTTGGTCTTGGTAACATCCTGGGTTAAGAGATTCCCATGGTGTCCCTTTGGCCAACAACTCAATTAGATGTAACCCAAACCTGGTACTGGACGCTTCTTTTAGTGACAAGAGATGACCAGTTGGGACTCTGTCTTCTTATGGGGGGGCCACTCTTATTCAAACCATCCCAGAGGCCACAACCTGATTATTCTATCGCTTTCCTGAGTGCTTGCCTCTACACTGCTCAGGTCTCCTAGTCTTAAAATTTTAACAAAGGCCTCACACCCTCAAATAACCTTTGTCTTACATGTCACCTGTATACATTTTTAAAGGGTGATGACGTCCAGATTTGACTCATGGCTCCCACTTCCCTCTCTGCCTGTGGTTTTGGGTGTGCACTTCCCTTCAGGCCCTCTAGCTGCCAGGCCCGGTGACCACAGTCCATACTGTTTCACCTCTCAGCACATGCGACACCTTCCTGGTCCCTACACTTCATCAGACTGACCTTGACTGCCAAAGAGGACCCATGACTCCTGGTTTCTTTCTGCTCTTTTCTAAAAAACCAAACAAACAAAAACAGCTTTACTAAGGGGTAATTCACACCTCACATGATTCTCCTTTTAAAAGGACACTATATTCACAGAGTTGTGCAACAATCACTTGTCACCCCAAAGGAAGCCTGGTGTCCATTAGTGGTCACTTTCTCCCCACCTTCCAGCCTAGACAGCCACTCACCGACAGCATGGCTCTGATTTGCCTGTTGTCAACTCAGTCTTTTCAGTGTGGGCCCTTTGCTTCTGACTCCAGCAACTCTCACTGAAAACCCTCCATGGCTCTTACCTGGGGCATGTGCACTCCCAATCCAGTGCCAGGCTGGTACCTAGTACCACCTGATGTAGCCCATGCAGACAGAGTGAGTACACAGGACAACTTAGATTTATTATTATTATTTTACAACTTACGTTTGTAAAGTTTGGATGTGTATGTCTTTTAATTAATGAGGACAAAGTTTATATTCAAAATATATTTATGTATTGATATGTAAGGTGTGGTTTTTTTTTAAAGATTTATTTATTTTTATGAGTACACTGTAGCTGTCTTCAGACACACCAGAAAAATGCATTGGATCCCATTACAGATAGTTGTGAGCCATCATGTGGTTGCTGGGAATTGAACTCAGGACCTCTTGAAGAGTAGTCAGTGCTTTTAACTGCTGAGCCATCTCTAGTCCCTAGGGTATGTTATCTGTAGAAGTTAGGCCTGGTTCTTCCTCTTAGCCCCATGCTCTCAGAAATATGACTCGAAATCAAAATATATTTACATATACCTTGGTCGTATAGCTAGGCTCTTTTCTGATTAAATCATAACTTAAAATATCCCATTTACTCTAATCTACATTCTGCCACATGGTTATCTGCTAAGGTGCAGTGTGTCTATCTCATCACATCTTCCCAGGCTAATCTCTCATGCCTGGCACTATACCAGAATCCTTTCTGCCTCCTGGATGTCCTACCTGCTAGTCTACGCTTTCCAATAGGCCATAGACTTTTTTTTGGACAGATGATGCAGCCACACAACATACAAGCTACTCTCTCCAAAGTTATCTATCCAATATGCATTCTCACATCACCTATATTCTTTCAGTTTCAATTATTGGGAAGTGGTATAAGCTTCAGGGAACTTAGGTTTAAGGATGAAGGAAGAGCAAAGCTTGAGTAGCCTGACTGAATTCAGACAAGATGTAATACCTGCCATACATTTAGGGTGGAGGGAGCTTTTGTTTTGATCTTGCCATGACCCTGGTTGTTGGCTTGGGAGGATCATAGTGATGTCCTTCTATCAGAGTGGCTTCATCTGGGGTGACTTCTTCACTTCAGGCATGGATGAGACCTAGTGGTGAGATGAGTTAGGGTTGGTAAGTTAGTCTCTTCCTTAGTAGTGGTGAGTAGGGCTCTCCTACTCAGTGTGTTACTTGAGTTTATGTCCAGGGGCTAAAACTTGGATATCATTTTAAACTTGCGTTTCCTAATTATTGTTGGTTTCATTGTTGGTATGGTTACTCTTTCTTAGACTGCTATAAACATTCTGTCTGTACCAGAGGGCAGTGTTTCCCTGTGTCTATTCCCTGAGAAGCCATTAGGAAGACTTGAGTAGTTAAATTTAAGTTTGGAAAACTGCTGTATAACATGTTTCTCTTGAAGCTTAACATTATAGTAATCTTTTAAAGGCTCTGAGAATTCTTGTAAAGGAACAAGTATTTTCTGGACCAGCCAGATAGGCTAGTAGGTAACGATGTTTGCTGCCGAGCCCAACGGCCTGAGTTTGATCCTTGGCACCCACATGAGGCTCAGGGTTGTTCTTTGACCTCATCTGCATGCTATGGCACGTCTTGTCTGTATATATGCACACATAAATAATTTAAGAAACTAAATCTTTTTCTAATGTTTCTAAATGTATTTCCCCACATGACCACATTTCCAATTTTCAATAATGTTTATGATTGATTTTAAGTTCTGTTGGAAGAGTGTCACAGGTTTTGTCTCAGAGCTAATTCCCACAGGTATAGTTGCTGAGCTGAAGCAGGTACATGTTTTCAAGGCTCATGTGCTGGAACTGAGAACACTGTCCTTTATTCAGGACTGACAGAGGAGTTTAAGGATCTCAGCGAGGGTTGTTATATCCCACCTGACTCCGTTTAATGTGTTCCTCACTGAAGATGGACAGGCAGAGCTGCAGAGCCAGGGACTGTTGGAAGCAAAAAATTATTTCCTCTTTTTTTTTAATAAGATGCATAGATGGTAGGTGGGTTATACTACCCATGGGACTGTTGTGCTGTTTTGTATCTCTTGAGTGAGGACATCATTCTGCAGCTCCCAGGGAAAACGGACATAGCATTGGCCAAGACTGGGAGTGATATGGGACCCCACAGGAGCCCTGGGTTCACTCTAATCCACTCAGAGTCTCTTCCAGGTATCATTATGTGACCTAGGTCACACCTACAGCACATGCTGAGAGCAGAGGGGGTGGCCCAGTCTGAGGCTGAGTCCATGGCCTGTAGGTCTGTGCTCCCACCAGCTACAGTTAGAATCTTCTTTATAGTTCTGTATATCTGGGTCCCTTTTCTCCAGTGAGACTCTAAGGCATTGAAGGCAGGGCTGGTCTTTGCCTGCTCTTTTCTGACAGCATCATGCAATGGAGCTAAGCCCAATGGTTAGGGTTACTCAGTCGTGCCCTGGCTGACAATGCAGTTCCCAGAGGCACTGTGGGTAAGGGCAGGTGGTCTCACAGTAAAGTCACCGGAGCCTTACAAACCTGTAGATAGTTAGAGTTATATACTTTGAGCCCCCAACTGTGGCACAGCATGATGTATTTTCCATGGTAAAATCAAATGTGTGTGTGTGTGTGTGTGTGTGTGTGTGTGTGTGTGTGTGTGTGTGTGTGTAAGTCTTGCCGTGGTTGGCCTCAAATTGTTGAATCTCCTGCGTGTGGGATGGTGGGCATATACCACTATGCCTGCTTCGAAAACACTCTCTGAAAACAATGTAGTCTCTGTCTTTTCTTCATTGGATATTTTTACAAAAACCTCTTGTGTTTTGGGTTTCTTTTCTTTAGTGCTGGGAATTGAACCCAAGACCTTGCACACATTAGGCAAGTCCTTGACCCCTGAGCTACACCCGAAGTCTTTATTTTACTTTTGAGATGTGGTTTTGCCAAGTTGCTAAGCTCACTTTGTAGCCTAGGCAGTCCTTGAACCTGGTGCCCTCTTTACCTCAGCCTTCCAAGGACTGCTTCATATACTGTCAGGAAAAGTGCCTGGTATCTGGCTGCAAAAGGAGGGGGACTCTACGTGATGGTGACATTTTATTGCTGTCTATATTCTATACCCAACTTCCTTATTTTTCTGTCATTGCAGGTGATTTTCAAGGCCAAGTCAAAATATTCTCCAGAATTACTCAAATACCGGTAAGTACCCCAGAATGTTGCTTCTCAGGCAGAAGGTGTAGTGTTTGCACATGGAACCTGTTTTGGCAGCTGACGTGTACACAGTTACCCCTTAGTTATATCCAGACAGCCCTGCAGGGGTCCTGTTTGCCTCATGGAATATGTTCTTGCTCATGAGAGCCTGTACATTGATAGGATTTGCAGGGGGCCTTTGGAATAGCACACACACACACACACACACACACACACACACACACACACGAATGCACGAATGCATGCACACACACCACCACTACCACACCCTCTCACATTTCCTCTAGGTTTGCCTTGCACACTCTATCCTCCTTCCTCAGCCTCCTGCTTGCTGGATTTGTAGGTATGCACAACCATGCTTGCTTCAAACACTATTTAAAATAATATAGCTTTTGGTAGAGTGCTCACTAGTGTGCATGGAGCCTTGCGTTCAATCCCCGACACATAAAAATGAGATGTGGTGCATATCTGTGATCTCTGGACTCTGAAGGTGGAAGCAGAGGGGCCAGAAGTCCCAAGTCATCTCAGCTAGATACCAAGGTTGAGGCTGTTCTGGTTTGTTCTAGGAGCCTAGGCGAGTGACATGGTCTGAATGGACCTTGAGTGACATGCATGGTTTATGGGAAAGGTGACAGTACATGCTCCTCCTGCATTATCAGAGAAACTGGTCATTCTCCAAAGCTTAGAATGGTCAGATTTGGGTCAGGTATGATGGTGCATACCTGTAATCTCAGCACTTGGGTGCTTAGGCAGGATCTTACATTGAGGCCTCTCTGTGCTGTGTAGTGAATTTGAGCTAATCTGGGCTAATGAGACGCTATTTCATCAAAGGCAAGCAAGAATAGTCAGGTTTGGCTATGGGGACATAGTAAGGACAGGCCTCAGGGAGGGCTGGGGCACAAGGTATCTTTGTGTTTTGTGAGCTTGCCCCAAAGCACTCCACCACCACTGGCACAAGATGCTGGAAAAGTGAATCACTGTGTCACCAAAGAAAGGTACAAAGATTTCATTTAAATACAATCGGCCTTCATCATCCTTGATTCAACCATCAATGGCTCAAAAATACTAATGGGCTGGCGAGACGGCTCAGAGGGTGAAGGTGCTAGCTGTTAAGCCTGAGTTCTAGCCCCAAGACCTACATAGTAGAGAGAAGTAACTACGATATGTTGTCCTCTGATTTCTGCCCGTGTGCTGTTGCACATGACCCATACACAAACACACTGCACACACATACAAGATGCCAACATAACCCCTCAGGAAAAAATCCTATCATTACCCAACATAGACAGACATTTTTCTTGTCATTTATTTATATAGGGTATCATGCATGACATGGACTTGATTCAGGTTATACAGGAGGATACGTACGTATAAGGTCTAAGCAAATATACCACCTTTTGTCAGGGTTGTCCAGGCATCCTTGAATTTTGGTATCTTTGGCATCCTGGAACCAACCCCTTGTAGATACAAGGGACTAAGACTCTACAGTGCCCCAGGAATTCTACTTCTGGGTTCAGGTCCCACTGCCTCCCTAACATACCTGCTTCCAGATGCCAGCCATCACTTTTACTGTTCCTCGAGCTCCCTGGGAAGGCACAGGTTGTAGTCTCTCCTGCCCCAGTGCTGCTGTCAGAAGTCCTTTCTGAAACCTGGATGTGGTCAGGCGATGGTTCTGACACTTAGCCTATGTAGCCAATGCGTGCCCTACCCCTTCTCCTCTGTCCCGACTGCCCTCTGTGCCAGTTTCCAACCCCAATCCATTGGGATCTTGTCTCTCTGGACATACACATGGACTGGAGGAGTGGGGGGGAGAGGGAGAGAGAGAGAGAAAGTGAGAAAGCTCGTGTGTGAGCACGCTCCTAGTCATTACAACTGGCTGGCTTATGTGGCTGCCCCTTTTTATCAGATGGTTCAGAGATACACATGGCTCTGGATTCAGGGCTGTCTAGGTAGATGCTTGTAATCCTTTCTGTCCACCTGGGAAGATGTCCCTTGTCCATGGCAAGCTTTCTCCAACAAGGAGATGTTGTGATAAAGTATTTTGAGAGACAGAGGGTAGGAGCTGGAGAGATGGCTAAGCGGTTAAGAGAGACAGGGGGAATCAGGTTCTCACGCAGGACTTTGAGCCCGAGTTCTTCCTTCTTAGGTGAGGTTTCATGTATTCCATGCTGGCCTCCAACTCATTATGCCACTGAAGATGATCATGGGCTTCTGGTCCTCTCCTGCTTCCACTTCTCAAGTGTGGGATGACAGGCATGAACCACCAGCTTCCACACACAGCACTGAGAATCAAACCCAGGGCAAGCACTAAAGCAGCCAAACTACATCCTTCACCTGCTCCTTACATCTCAAAACATACATGGCAGTGGCAAGAACCCATGCCTGCTGTGGTGTGGGCACAGCTAGGCCTCAGACTCTGAACACCGTATAGGTGGAGGCAGGAGTTGATTCCCCACCTCATGGAATTTAAGTATAAGAGACCCAGGAAAGCAAAGACAAGAGAGTGTGCAGGTATGGAAGGGGCAGAGTTGGCAAAGGTCTTTGTAGCAGCTGACTGAGCTCAGCTGAGTTACAGGCTGTACTGGAAGCCAGAGAGAAAAAGGCTTCATGGGATCGTGGGGTCTAACAGGTATTGAGATTACAAACACAGGCAACCTGTACCAGTGTGTGTGTGTGTGTGTGTGTGTGTGTGTGTGTGTGTGTGTGTGTGTGTGTGTGTGAGAGAGAGAGAGAGAGAGAGAGAGAGAGAGAGAGAGAGTGAGAGTGTGTAGGGGGTTATATACACGTATATGAATCCTCTTGTTCAGAGGAGACATTGACATTGTGTATCTAGCTCTATCCCTGTCCTCATTCCTTTGAGGTAGTCTCTCACTGAATCTAGAACTAGACTGGTGGCCAACAACTCCCATCACACCCCACCCCCATCACTGGGGTTACACATGTGTATAGCCATGCCCGTTTTATGTGGGGTTTGGGGCTTTAAACCAATACTTACCTGCTGAGCTATCTTAAAGCCCTCACACCAATCCACTTTTGAGGCACACAACTTCAGTCCCTTTTACTTGTCTACCATGAGTCTGCCAGGAGAGAACGTAACATGGGGAGCTGTGAGAGGAACCTGAGGCCTTAAGTGTCAGGGAGTCAGGGAGTCTGAGGAGTCTGTGTTGCCTGTGAGCAGGTATCCTGCACATGTGTAACTCTGATACATTGTAAGATGAAATGGCCAGAGAACAGTTTAGAGCCTGGGCTCTGTAGTTTGGTGTTAGAACACTTACTTCAATCCTTAGTACTACAAAATTAAAAAATAAAATTTAAAAATGCAATTTTGGTCCATTTATTACTTGCTGTGGTAGATTTGTATTGTGGGTTTCTTGCAGTCAGACCTGAGATCCAGGCCTCTGTGCTAAGCAAGTGTCCTGCTACTTAGCTATGTTGCCAGCCCAGCTGTGGCAGGTGTTTGTCTGTTTGCAACCTTTCATCATTTTATATATGAATGTTTTGCCTGCATGTATATGTATGTATCTCATGTGTGCCTGGTCTCGGGAGAGAGCAGGAGACGTTGGATCCCCTGGGACTGGAGTTATAGGCAGTTATTAGCTGCCTGTGAAGATGTAGAACTCTCAACTCCTTCTCCAGCACCAGGTCTGCCTGGATGCTGCCATGCTCCCCGCCATGATGATAATGGACTGAACCTCTGCACTGTAAGCCAGCCCCAATGAATGTTTTCCTTTATAAGAGTTGCCATGGTCATGCTGTCTTTTCATGGCCTCTGGAAGGTCCCCTGGAAGAGCAGTCAGTGCTCTTAACTTCTGAGCCATGTCTCTAGCCCTGGTGGCAGGTTTTTACTCACAGGGAGCACTCTCTGCAGTTAGTGAACTGGGGGGTGGGGGGGGTGGCTGAACACATTATAGAAATGACTGTGTTAAACATATATAGGTGACTTTTACATTTGCAAGGAATAGAGTCTGTGACCCACAAATAACAAACTCTGGATGCTTAATTAAATCCCTTATAGAATTTGACATAGGTGTTGTGTGGCCTAAACTCGTCCACTATAGTATCTAACATGTCTCTTAAGTTAAATACCTAATATAACGTGTATGTTAGGAAAATAGTATTTTGAGGAACAATTTTGTCTTAGGGTTTCCATTGCTGTGAAGAGACATAACTCTCCACAAGGCAACTCTTATAAAGAAAAACATTTACCTGGGGCTGGCTTACAGTTTCAGAGGCTTAGTCTGTTATCATCATGATAAGGAGCATAGCAGCGTACAGGCAGACATGGTGCTGGAGAGGGAGCCGAGAAATCTAGATCTTGATCTGAAGGCAGCAGGAGGAGAGTGTGTGCTAAATTGGATGTATCTTGAGCATAGCAGACCCCAAAGCCCACCAACAAGTGCTTTGGAGGACACACTTCCTCCAACAAGGTCACATCTCTTAATAAATGCCACTCCCTATGGGCCAAGCATTCAAACACAAGGGTCTGTGGGATCCATAATTTTTCAAACCACCACAGATGTCAAAAGAAGTCCGTATGTGTTCAGCACAGATGCAATTCAGTTGCTTTGGTTCTTGGTTGGTTGAATCTGGGATACGGATACAGTAAGTATGGAGGGCAGAGCAATCAGTCTTCAGAAACAACCTTGTAGGGAAGGCATCATGGAGTTTTATTTTAGAAGATGAGGCTCAGAAAGATTGTGTTGTGTCCCCTTCACCCATACTGAGGATGATGAGGTAGAGCATTCTGTATTCCCCGGGGAGTTCTCTGAGCCCAGGCATGTTCTCATCCTCACGCACATTTGATAGGATGCTCAGGCAAGCCAGCCAATAGACACAGACCTAAAACAGTCCTTGCCACCTCTTAAAAAAGAGACCCTATGAAGGATCCTCAGGCAAGGGGGCCCAGAAAGTGGTCATTTTGTAATCTGAATCTGAGAGTGTCTACCACTAAGAGCCGTTCTCCTGCCTTCGCAGTTAACCCAACATCCCAGTTTTCCAGGGTGACCTGGGATGTGTAGCTAATACGAATCGACAGCTCCTGAAGCATAGCTCTCATCTTCCCTAGGTTACCCCTCTATCTGGCGTCACTCTTCATCAGCCTTGTTTTTCTGTTGGTGAATCTGACCTGCGCTGTGCTGGTGAAGACAGGAGACTGGGACAGGAAGGTTATCGTCTCTGTGAGAGTGGCCATCAACGACACACTCTTTGTGCTATGTGCCATCTCTCTCTCCATCTGCCTCTACAAAATCTCCAAGATGTCCCTGGCCAACATCTACTTGGAGTCAAAGGTAAAGGTGGGAATGGGATCAAGGTTCGTTCCTTATTCTGAAAATGGCTTCCTGGCTCGCACATAAGACAACAGGTTATCTTGCTCACTCTGGTTCACGGAACTTTGTGAACTTTGTTTCCAGGTGGTTCAGCGTAGTGTAGGGTGTGTAGAGTCTCTGGGAAAACTCAGTCTGGCTTAGAACTACAACTGTGTCACTGTTAACTTATTTTTGTGGTGCTGGATATCAAACCCAGGGCCTGTGTGTGTAAGGCAAGCATGCACCACAGAGTTTCAGCCCCATGCATTTTAAAAATGATTTGGAGACAATGTCTTTGTGAGTTGCCTGGGCTAGCTTTGAACTCACTGTTACCTAGGCTGGAGTTGCAATCCTCCCACCTCAGCCACCACCGTTATAGCTGGGATTATGGACTTAACACCTGCAGTGTGACTTGATGAACATTTTTAGTGCATGAGCTAATGTCAGTCTCCCATTTCAATGGGGTAGGTAGTATTAAATCCTCACTTAATGGACAAAGAAATTGAGGCTCAGAGAGAGGTCAAGAAGCTTGTCCCAGGTCAGCACTCATAAATACAAAGCTGAAGTGAATGTGGGCTGTCAAGGGCCAGGGTTCAGCACTAATAACTAACATTTGTTGTGCCTTTGTGATGACTCAGATTCAGGCTGTGCTTTCACCAGCTTCTCCCTGGCTATGGGAATGTTCCCGGCACTTGCTGCAAGATGGAGTCAGACTTAAACAAGGAGGCAGCTCTTGCCTCTTAACCACCACTGTGTCTCACAGCCTAACCTCCATGCTGTCTTATCCCCAGAACTATGAGATGGGCAAATATATAGGTGCTCTGTGGTATCAAAATGCTTCAGCTAGGTCCCTGAATCTCCTTTTCTGACAGGTTCCCAACCTAAGCCCTGGAAAGCTTAGGTGGGGAAGAATAGAGAACAGTGTTGGTCCCTGGATAGCCAGGGGGACTGACCCCCCTCCGTCCTTACCCTCATCATTTCTCTTGCCCGGCCCTGCCAATTGTGAAGGACATTAATTGATTTTCCCAGTGTCTGTGTGGCCTGTGACAGATCTGCTGTCGCTCTCCTCTGGAACGCTTCTGGCCTTAGTATGCCTTTGGCCTGAGAATTGCAGGACAGTTAGGCTCCCATCAAGCTGTGTCTTTAGAAGTGATAAGTAGATGAAAATTTCTGCCTCAAGCCCTCACAGGGCACCCTGTGATTCAGTTGGACTCATGAAAATCCTACACATTAGCTGGGCCAGTTTTCATTTGTAAACCTAGATGAATCTTGCCATTAATTTTTGCTGTAAAGTCTGTTACCTTATCTCTGATACACGAATTGTGCTAAAATTTTGAAAAAACTGCAGTTTAAGAGGAAGAATTATGTCATAGATTGTCAGGTGTGCTGATCTGACCCATCACAAAATAAGTGATGCTTTGGTTTAGTTAATGACTCCTCAATGCACGATCCAAGTCAGCTCTGCCTTTCTTTGCTCCTGTTAA
Source organism: Rhabdomys pumilio (assembly GCA_030674055.1). Taxonomy (NCBI): domain Eukaryota; kingdom Metazoa; phylum Chordata; class Mammalia; order Rodentia; family Muridae; genus Rhabdomys; species Rhabdomys pumilio. The sequence goes on from JANHMN010000026.1 coordinate 1,280,787, forward strand.
CTAGATGGGGGTCCTTTAACTGACTGCAGGAAGAGGGATAAGTCACAGGTACTCAAGTAACCCCACCCCAGGGGCCAAGCAGGACTTCTGTGCTCCCGGTCTAGAAGGTTCTTCTACACCTTGAATAAGGCTATATACCTCCTGACTGGGGCTGGCCTGGTGTGCTAATCACCCAGGATCTTGTTCCTGAGCAGTGGGATTTAAAAGATCCCATCAGCATTTTGATATTATGGTTCTTAAAGATTGTTGTGGGCTGGGGCGATACCTCAGTCAATAAAGTGCAGACATAAGAGCCTGGGTCCAATTCCCCCAGAAACTATATTAAGTATATTAAGAGCTGGGTGCAACAGTATGTGCTCAGCAGGAGACAAGAGGATCAGCAAGCTCCAGATACAGAGAGACAGACACAAGATGGACGGACAGAAGGACACACACACGGAGGGAGGGAGGTGGCTAGTGTATCTGCAGTGGGTACACCAGCAATGGTCCATTCCTGTTGGCTTTGTCTTCCAGGGCTCATCGGTGTGTCAGGTAACTGCCATTGGTGTCACCGTCATCTTGCTCTACACCTCTCGGGCCTGCTACAACCTGTTCATCCTGTCGTTTTCTCAGATCAAGAACGTCCATTCTTTTGATTATGACTGGTACAATGTATCAGACCAGGTCAGTGGACACGACAAGATGCTGCACAGGGTCTAGATCAGTGGGATGTAGTAAGTTGCTATGACACTGGGGACCAGGTCAGTGGGGGCTGGGCAAGGTGCTGCCTGCACAGGGACCAGATCAGCAGAATACGGTAAGATGCTGCCTCAGTGGAGACCAGGTTAGCAGGATGCAGTGAGTGCCTGCTGGAAGGCCAAACTCTGTTTCTGCAGTTGTGCAGTGCTGGGTATACAAAAGTCAACAGGCATCTTTCTTGCCCTGAGGGAGTTGATTGCCCAGTGAGGTGTAGACACAGATAACCCAGTATGGTTGGAAATGAACTCCTCGAATAGGTCTCTATTGGATTGTTTTGCAAACACTCCATAGTGTCATCTGGAAAAAACACAAATGCCCAACTGTGTGTGAGTCTAGCTATAAAATCCCACTGGTGGTCACAGTGGGAGCTGATTTGTTAAGACAGTGAGATTTAAAAAAAGAAGAAGAGAAGAAGGAAGAGGAGAGAAGAAGAAGGAAGAAGGGGGAAGGAGAAGGAGGAGGAGGAGGAGAAAAGAAGAAGAAAGAAGAAAAGAAGAAGAAAAGAAGAGGAAGAGGAGGAAGAGGAGGAGGAGGAAGAAGAGGAAGAGGAGGAGGAGGAGGAGGAGGAGGAAGAAGAAGAAGAAGAAGAAGAAGAAGAAGAAGAAGAAGAAGAAGA